>FIZR01010925.1:0-18022 GCA_900060175.1 Ferrisia virgata
AAAAAAAAAAAAAAAAAAAAAAAAAAAAAAGCATTAAAACCGAAAAGAATACAATAAAATCATTCGAAATTTAATACATGTCCTTTTTGAGTTTTCTATTGGATCTTTTTGCGATCGCAAAGCTGAACCAACCCAATCCCTTTTTGGGATTGCAAGGCCAGCAGGTACATTTGGAGATCCTTTAGCACACCGCAGTAAAAGCTCAAAATTTTTGGCGTTATTATTTTAGTAAAAAATTGATTTGAAATTAAAATCAGATGACTTGAACATAATATAAAATTTGATTTTGCTTTTATTTATTTATTTATTTATTTATTTTTTGTAACTCTTATATCTGCGTTTTCGTACACTCGTTCGCTTAAAATTTACAAAAACAAAGAAACTAAATATTTTCATACTCATGGATCAGCTTTGCGATCACAAAAAGATCCAATAAAGAACTCATGTAATAAATTTCTAATGATTTTATTGTATTCTTTTTGGTTTCAATACTTAATAACTTGAAAAATAAGAGTGATAGGGACCTGAAGGAGAGAACCATTTCGAAAGACCAGAGTCAAGGCTATACTCTTGATGCATAATATTGGCATGTTACTTCGACTTTTTTTGAAATATTTCGAAAAAAAATTTTTGCAACATTTTTTTATACGTTTTTTTACATACAACTCTCATTTATTCTTCTCCTACTCATCAAATCACCATTTTCTTGGTCTCAAATTATTCGCCGGACTTCCCTCTAGAAATTAAGATCAACAGGGAAAAATGTACTCTTTTCGTTCAAAGGTTACAATCAAAATTCTAGAGAACTTCGTTGCAAAATTTATTACGTAAAATGTAAAATTAAATTTTCCATAAAGCAGCAATGAATCGGCAGATAAGGTAGGCAACCATCATAACGCACATGTACAAGGTCTAGTGTGCCACCTCCTTTAATATCATCGTCCACTCTCGAAACACCCTGTATACGATGAATATTATCGATCTTCATCATGCCTATGGCCTGAGTAGTTGGAGTTCACTCAGAAGGTTGAAATATGTATCTTTTATACATATATATATATTTAATTGAACATTTCGCCGATTTTGGTTTTAACTACCGTCGAAGGACTACCCAACGCGACGCACCACACCAAGTCCTTTTAGCCATTTCCTAAAGGGGAAAATTGTAACAGGAAAATCCCATTGAACGAATGTCGAATATACCGCCTATAGCTTCCGGTGTAGGTGTACTCGTTTAAATGGGCCTTTTTGCAAGCTCGTGTTTCACACTCGATTCTAGTAGGTAAGTAAGTGGCTATACCTTTGAAAAGATCCCTTTACCGTACAGGATGTGTAAAAAGCGTCGATAAACTGCCAAACGGCAACACGAAATTGAACGAGGTTTTTCGACACTTTTTGCAATTCCCTCAGCAACCTTGTAAACTTAATTATCGAATGTACACGTGTGCGGTGTACGATGAGTTCACAACCTTTTTAGAAAAAGTGTTTGCCTTCCCAGTCTATGGAAGCAGTCTCGCGGGTATAGTCACGTTACCTGGATGTGTTTTCGCCTTTAAAATAAATACTTGCTCGTAAAATAGGTAATACACAGGTAGTTGGTTAATTTTTATTATAAAAATCAACAAAAATTTAATCGACGTGTACCTAATTTTGACGACTGATGAGTATTACGAGCGAGAAAGAGAGAAGGATGGGAACGACCGACCGACCGACGATGCATATTGTATAATTAATCGCGGATACGTTTCGAGCAAGGTTATATAAGATATTAATATTTTTTACGCTTTACTTAACGACGACTAATTGGATGATTAATTATTATCAACTATGTAGGCCTATCAGGCACGAATACGTATATCTTATAAACAATCGAGAAGTGAGCGAGGGAGGGGGGATGGGATTACTAGTCGAATCAACGATTTAGTTACCAGGCCTATTCTATTATATATTTAATCGATTGAAAAATACATACGATACTTAAAACCCAATGTATTTCGCGATGGGTGTTTAACCTATTAGCCAGATTTGTTTGTTTAATTATTGTGTTGAATGATGTTGGTGGCCTAGGCACAAGTATACCTATTTATGGATTTTTAAATACACGCCGGACTGTATACCTTGTTTTTCATTTTTTTTTTTTTTGTTTTTTGGCTAATTTCAAATGTTGAAATATTTGACGCGATTAAGTAACTTTTGCATGATTGAAATTTATACGCCAATTTTACATCCTTGAGAGGAATAATTATACGTTTCGTTTGTTGCCAAAATACCCTGTTATAACAAATATTGTAAAATTTTAAACCAGTAACGTGAAAATCAAAGTATCTGTATCATTGTCATTGCCAAGGACAACGACACGTTATCTTCCTAATATTGCTATAGCTTCAAAGTGTTGTTTATAAGTTGTAATTTTTTCTGTATCTTTGAGAAGATACAGAAATGTGCGAATAACGCAACGTTTGGCGTATTTCAATGTTTATAGTTTGTTCATATATTTATAATTCTATGTATGAATTTTTTTCTGTAACGGATACGAAAATAATTTATATATTCGAAGTGCTATAGAAACTCCTTCATTATGTATTACGCAACAGCTTTGATTAACAAATGTTGTGCATTAGATACACGCCTGATTTCCTTCCCACCTCTAGAAACGGTAAAGAACATCTTGGCAATCTTGAAGAAGAGTAAAAGTCACATCAGTTATCGCGTCATAAGATGAAATTCAACGAAATAAAACATATTTCACAGGACAAACATACCAGTAATGGGCCCAGCAGATCAAATATCAAAATTTATGAGGGATGTGGTGGTGCTAAAGGCGATATCTTGATGAGTGTAATGTGGGTGGGTGGGAGGAAGGGAGGTAGGAAAGGCTGTTGATTTTTTTTAGAAAAGTTGATACTATGCACGGTGCCATGGTAAAACGTCTGCCAAAATTTAAGCATACAGGGTGTTTCGGGAGTGGACAATAATATTGAGGAGGTTAGTACACTGGAACTTGCACATGTGCGCTATGATGGTTGCCTACCTATCCGGAGATTCATTGCTGCTGTATGGAAAATTTTATTTTTCATTTTAGGTAATAAATTTTGCAACGAGGTTCTCTAGAATTTCGATTGTAACTTTGGAATGAAAAGAGTACATTTTTCCATGTTGGTACTAATTTGTGGAGGAAAGTCTGGCGAATAATTTGAGATCAATAAAGTGAAGATTGGATGATTAGGAGAAGAATAAATGAGAGTTGAATGTAAAAAAAAATTTGCAAAAAAGTTTTTTCGAAACATTTTTAAAAAGTCCGAAGTTGTCAATATTATGCAACAAGAGTATATAGCCCCGAGTTCGCTCTCCTTCAGGTCCCTATCACTCTTATTTTTCGAGTTATGAAGTATTGAAACTAAAAAGATTAAATTTCGAATGATTTTATCGTATCCTTTTCAGTTTTAATACTTCATAACTTGAAAAATAAGAGTGATAGGGACCTGAAGGAGAGAACCATTTTGAAAGAGCAAACTCAGAGCTATACTCTTAATGTATAATATTGGCATGTTACTTTAAACTTTTTTGAAATATTTCGAAAAAATTTTTTGTAAGATTTTTTTTACAAATTTTTTTACATTCAACTCTCATTTATTCTTCTCCTAATCATCCAATAATAGTCTTCTTGGTCTTAAATTATTCGCCAGACTTTCCTTTGGAAATTAGAACCAACAGGGAAAAATGCACTCTTTTCATTCAAAAATTACAATCAAAATTCTAGAGAACCTCGTTACAAAATTTTTTACATAAAATGAAAAATTAAATTTTAAATTTTCATACAGCAGCAATGAATCTCCAGATAGGTAGGCAACCATCATAACGCACACGTACAAGGTCTGGTGTACCACCTCGCTAAATATTATCATCCTCTCCCGAAACATCGTGTAGAATGTACGTGCAGACAAACAAAAAACCTTATTATAAGTTGCCTATCTTGAAAATTGAGAGGAATATGATGATTTCAATTTTTGATACTTCTTGACTTTTCACAGATGAAAATGTTTTCAAAAACACGAATTTGATGGCTTGAATCAATAATACTAATAAAAGTGAAAAGAAAATGTGATGAAAAAAATTTCAATAAAATTGAAATAAGAAGCGTTGAAAGTGAACTTTTTCTGTATATTTTTCCACTGGGAAATTTTTTTCATCGCGAACTCAAATTTGAAACGTTGAAAAAAACATTTTCATGAATTAAAAGTATATTCGAATTGTCCACTCGAGGAATTAAAAAACAGGAGCAGGAGCGTTCCGCCGTGGGATATTTTTTCTTGATCACAGGTAGGGGGTAGGGGTGCGGGTAAATATCGAAGTGAACAGCTATAACCCCCAACGGCCACATCGAAGACGTACATTAAATCTACAAACTAAACTTCAACTTTCTAGCTCAATTCAAAGAGGAGTTCTGCGAGGAACAAACTCAAAAAATGAGAAAAATGTACCAAAAAACTACATTTTTAGGAGTGTGAGGGGTTGTAATGAAGCTGTAAAGTCCAAATTCCCAAAAGGCACATATAGGACCTATACCAGATCTACGTGTGAAATTTTAATTTTCTAGATCAATATGATAGGGAGTTACGCGAAGAACAAAATGAAAAACATAAGAAAGCCCACACAAAAAACCACATTTTGGAGCTGGGGGGGGGGGGGTCAATAGTTCTGAAAAATTAAAACCTGGAAATGCACGTCTATGGTCTTTACGAAATCTGCGTATCAAATTTAAACTTCCTAGCTTAATTTGGAGAAGAGGCAGGGACGAACAGCCCATTTTCAAGGTCAAAAAGAAGGAAAACCATCATATCTCCCTTCCTAATTGACCTAGGAAGCTGATTTTAAGATATGTTATACAAATTTAGATTGTCTATCAATTGGTTAGAAAAAGAACATTTTATTGCGATTTTAGGCTCTCAGCACCCCCTTCCCAAATTTGGGCATGACTGAATTTTGACTCGAGGCCAACCTTATTCTAGAATATTGAATTCGCCGCTAGTCAAAGCCCATTTCCCAAATTTAATCGATTTTAACGGGTACTGAGCTGAAAAAATGATTTTTAGTTTTTCTTTTTTTTGGAAGGGGGAGACTGAAAATAATTATCTGACATCGCCAAAATTGGTCATACTGGATTTCTAATATCCCATAACGGATTTTGTTGATATGCCCCCCATTCGCTGTATGTCGATAGCCTGTAATAGCCTGGTTTTCATTGACAATATAACAGAAAATCAGGCTAAAAAATTAAAACTTAATATAAAACCTTTTTAGATTTAAAAAAAAGCAACATCCTTTGAATCAACACATTTTCAATATTTCTACTCAGATTTTATCTAATCTGATGCCAATCTGAACCTAATGGACAAAGAGCGATTTTGGTTGGTATCAGGCCAAATAAATGATTTTCGTTTCGTGGAGAAAAAACATATGACATGCCCAAAATTGGTCGTAACCACCTTCTAAGACCTCAAAATTGGTGTATTTGATACAGTCCAGCATTCATTTCACTTCGATGGAGCATAATAGCCTCATATTATTCGATATTATCACATAAACAGCGATAGCAAAGCTAACTAGTGGGGGGGGGGGGTGAAAATGAAAAATTTTCCAACTAAAATCCAAAGCTTTTACCAATTTTTTTCTCAACTGGTCTAAGTAAAAAATTTTTCATTTTTGCTCCTTCAATTTAAAAAAGGTTGGAAACAACTGTATAAAATTTAATTCGAAATGATATCAGGATAAATCTCAATTTACCAATGAAAATAATTTGTTTTTTTTTTTTTTTTGAAAACTTCAAATTTGGTCCAAAATGGTTTTAATCGAATAAAGTTTCGCCGAAGGTAATAAAATTAAAAAAAATTAAATTTAAAACCATTTTTAAAACGGGTAATTCGATTGTAACGTAAAATTGAGTGATCTGTTATGATTATTTAATTTTGTTATCTATCGTATGATGATGTTTCGAGCGTAACAGGCTAAAGTACTTGACTTGATTACTGGCGATGATTACAACATTGTCTGATAACAAATGCATAAGTTTCTATACGTTAATCATAGCACAGGCTAGTAAAATACTCACATGATGATTATACTTATCTAAAGCCCCTCTAGCTTTACGTATCAATAGATTTTCATCGGTTTCCAATTTAAATGATACGATGTACGCTTCGGGAACCCAGAACGATGTTAATGGTTGTAATATTTTTGGTACTAATTGTAATGATATCGATAAAGGTCCGTTTCCCGATTGTATCTTATGTTCTGTCTGTAAACAAGAAAGTAAACGTTTAGATAATTTTGCTAGCAAAATCGGAGTATTATAAAAAATTTCGGAAATTATACCATTTCTTCAGACGGTATATAAAAATCAGATACAGCTGCGGCTAAATATAGTAAACTTTTTGCTTTCAATGTTGTGAGCTTTTCGCAAATACCTTTTAGTAGCCATAAGTACTCAGAAAGGGTTGTAAATGGAATACATAAAAGGGTGTTTTTCTCCACAGAAGTCTTGTATTTTTGTAATATCGTTAAAAGCTGCTTAGAAACGTCCTGTTTTACTGTAAAGTGGTCAAGGAGATTTATTTATTATAAAGTAATTAATTACACAGGTTATTTTTATCGAACGATTGAGTCATCATACCGGTTATTGTATCGTTATCAGTGATTTCGAGTGAGTTGAGAATTTGCATACCAGTAAAATGTCTGCTGAATGGTTCTAGTGATTTTATTCTACAAAAAAAGGAGGACTTTATTCATAATATCGCTCATGTTATCGTTCTATTATTTTTCTAGTATCATAGTTAAATATCTCACCTGTAGAGAAATATTACACAGTAACCATTATCCAGAAAATTTTCTGTCGATGCCGAACCTCTCGTGCCAGCGCTAAAATTATCGACAAATCGAACCGTGTTATGTTCGAGGGGTACTGTTGTGCCACCGGACTGTAAAATAATTTTAATATTTTAAAAATTCGTTAATATAGTGATGAATTTTTATTCGAAATACTAACCGATACTAGAGCTACTTTTTCGTTGATATGAGCCTGAATGAAATCCTCCACTTGTTGCACGCTGCTTTCATAATTGATAGGTTTTTTCTGTTTTTCGTAAAATGTACTCCAGTCTTGAGACATATTTTCGTTGAAATCGATCACGCACGACTAAAACTTACGATAATTCGATTTGAAACTGAACAAGTTATTTCAACAACATTGTGTGTGGTTTTATCGTGTTTTCATATCAATCGCCCGGATGCGTAGTTCTTGTTTTTATTTCGTACAGTTATACGAAGTGTGAAATATCGCCTATAGAAACGCTAGTGTCGTAAGACTAATATCGTTCAATTTAAAGTTCATAACGCATTGAAGCACGTATTTGAGCGATTATGTTGTTCGAATCACTGAGATCGTCGTTCATATAACGAATCATATTTGGGTGGAATTCTGAAAATGAGCTCACCGTTGCGAAGTTTTTTCCAACAAAAATAAAACAAAACTAGAATCGAGGTTTGAAAACGCTAGTAATTTTTAATTATTTTATTTGCGAATGAAAATTTTTTAATATTTGTTTTTTGTGAAGTGATTCGTGTATGGTTTATGATTCATCCCAAGTGCATTTTTAAATTAATAATATTTCAAATGTTACAATGAGTGATTATATGTGCGAACCGAGTTGCAGTATGGAGACTGAAGTTGATTCTAATGGAGAAAACAGACAGAAACGAAAAAGCTCTCCAGATGTCGAAGTAAGCACTCTATATTTTGATTACGTCTCCTCCGTTGTGTACATTTTGTAGCTAATTTCGCTATGTATTTTTTTCAGATCGATAATTCTCAACAAGTACTCAAAAAAATTGCCACTTTATACGCAGAAAAGCTAATGAACGATATTTGCTTAGTAGTCGACGGAATCGAGTTTCCTGCTCATAGACTAATTTTATGCACCTCTAGCGAAGTATTTCATGTACGTTTTGCCAACGTAGTAATTCCTTTATGTGATATTTTTGCTTATGATACTTTTTGCGTATGTAGGTTATGCTAATGAATCCGCAATGGTGCGAATCGCAAGAGAGTAGAATTGTTTTACAAGAAACTCCACAATGTGCTGCTATATTTGGGGAATTTCTCAGGTATTTTTATACGGGCCAAATACGTATCAGTCAATCTACAATTATGGGTATATTAACCCTAGCTGATAAATACAACGTTAAAGTAAGATAATAGACCTAATGGTTTTTAATGATTACTGAATTGCACTATAGTACTTGGTTTAACGTTCAACGAAATAAATTACAGGATTTAATAGCTTTATGTATCGACTACATGTACAGCCACATTGCCGAAGCTGCTGTTCACGGTCAGATTGTCACTTGGTATCAATACGCGTTATCGTTGGCTCATTATCAGTTATCGCTAGTAAGTGTAGAAATCAATTTATAGTAGAAGTTTAATTAAAATGGGGATAGCTTTTAATACTGTAGTTTATTGCAGGATAAACGTTCTCGGGATACAGAAGTATGGAAAGATAAACCGAACGTATGTTACAAACCCATGACCAGTCAATGGGATTTGTTGAGAAGAGTAAGGAATGTTTTGGTTTACGTTATTCGATAACGTTCGATAACATTAGGTACATTTTGAAATTCGTCCATATTTTTTAGGCGTGCAGAAATTTCATAAAGTGGAATTTCGAGTTAGTTGCTAATACTAGGGATTTTGGAAACTTTCATTCTGATGTTCTTGCCATGTTATTACAACAAAATGATCTTGTTGTTCAGAGTGAGATGGCTTTATATAAGTGAGTAATAATTTCACCTATCGTGGTAATTTTATTACGTTAAATTTTCCACAATTTTGAACCTTCGTGTTATTTTTAGTTACGTTGTAAAATGGTTGGATTTTCAATTCGAGAGAATTCAAGAAGAAGCGGTCAGCGAAACTGAAGCCGAAAAGCAAATGATGATTCTTATAAATGAGGTCATGTCAAACATCAGATTCCCCATGATGGATTCGAGGCAATTAGCCGGATTATTATTATCACCTTTGGTCATGAAATATAAAGATTTCTTCATTGAAAAAATGGCTGTCGGTGTGGCTTTTCACAAAGATGAACGTAATGAAAAAATAGACGAATTACAGAGCACCGAGAATGGCAAACTTTTATTCACCCCTCGTTTATACACTGCCGAGCAATGGTCATCGTCAATTGTGATAAATAATTTCTCAGGTCTTCCGTCTTATCATCCACGTACCTTAGTTTGCACTTCACCGCCTACTTTGCGTGAAAGTTTATTCGAGCAAACTTGTGAATGGGTTAGTTTCTCAGTTATTCTTAAGCACGCGATCCTGCCTCGGTTTAAACTGATATTGACCGCAAAAAGATGACGAAATTATTCTCTTTACGTCATTTTAATGCGATCAAGACTGTTGACTTTGGAATGATAAACATTCTATAACGATGCTATTGATCTTTTCAGGTGATCGATTTGTACCCGAAAGGACTATGCTTTCAAAAATGTTTCCTGATCGTATGGCAAGGTACCATTACCATACCTGAAGTAGTCATTACGACAGTTCGAATGTCGATTACTTGCCGTGAACCACCTGCCAATGGAAGCTATTTGGTTAAAATAGGCGTTCTAGTATCCGGCATGACGTCCAATGTTGAAAATGTCGTCGAAGTTGCATATTATATTCGTAAATTTAGTAAAAACGACAATACGTTTAATATCAATGACTTACTATCCTATCAAAAACTCAACGATAGGTTTAATAATTTATCGCCTAAATGCGGAGATACCATTTCCGAAGCTCCTTATTTGATCGGCACCGATAGAGACACGTTGAAGTTACAAATCGTTATTATTCCATTGTGTGCTGAATTATCTCAAATCGACGAATCGTACAATTCGTCTTATAAATACTGAAAAGTAATATGACCTGATGTTACTTTTTGTTTGGGTTGTACACGCGATATGCGTTTAACTTTTTTTATTCGCGTAATAACCCCCTAATTTTCGTTCAAGTTTACCATAGGTGTTTTTTTTCGAGGTGCAATATGTATTTTTTGATAAATCTTTTCAGCCTTGGTGTAATTTTGATGTTTTTTTTCTTTTTATTTATTCGGTGTTACGGAAGGCTGAATTTTTCTCTCGTATGTAACGTAATTATATATTATGCGAAACCGGCCATATTTTGAATAGGGTGTTTGTGTTTGAAACTACGTAGCAGTTTTTAAATTACCTGCTGGTTTTCTTAGTGCCAAAAACCCAAAAAGGGACTCGGTATATTTCAATTACCAGATTTTATTCGTGTCATTAATTTTTATAAAGTACATATTTCCAATCACTAGAGCAGCGTGAAGAAGTTATTTTTTTTCGAAGATGTATTTTTGTTGTTGTTTTTTTCATAAATGTAATTTTTATGATCATCTTTGTTCTTTTATTTATTTGATATAGTTCAGTGACTGGATTATGAACCTTTTCTGAGTGAATTTTTCGTTTTGTTTACACTCGCTGTGCCCATCTCCATATCAACGAATTTTTCTATTCAGAACTCGGATATGTTGTGTTTTTAACCTGATTTTCTATGTCAGATTGTCAATGAAAATCGGCTTAAGTAATCTATCGACCTACAAAGGATAAGGGGGGAGGAGAGGATGTCAACAAACTCTGTTCGGGGTCTTAGATGAACGTGATCACACAACCATTTTTAATCATGCCAGATATTTATTTACTTATTTTCTCCGAAACTAAAAATCATTTTCTCAGCTCGGTACCAATAAAAATCGATTAAAAGTGAGAAAAAGGCTTAGGACTGACGGCCGATTCAATATTCTGGAATGAGGTTGACCTCGAATAAAAATTCAGTTATGCCTAATTTTGGGAGAGGGGGTGCTAAGGAACTAAAATCTAAAAAATTGTTCCTTTTTGTGGCAATCGATAGACAATCCAAAGTTGTATAACACATCCAAAAATAAACGCCCTAGCTCAATTAGGAGGAGAGGTATGAGGGTTTTCGCCTTTTTCACTTTGAAAAAGTGGTGCTCCTCCCCTATCACCCCTCCAAGTTGAGCCAGGAGGTTCAAATTTGTTATACGCTCTCAGTAGAAACATAAGATGTGTCTTTTGGGGGTTCGACTATTCAGACCACTGTGCGCGGAGATGAGATTTTTTAATGAGTTTTCTTATCTTTTGAAATTTTTCCTCGCATAACTTCCCTTCAAATTGAGCTAGGAAGTTGAAATTTGGTATCTATATTTAGTGTAGCTCGTTTATATGCCTTTCGAGGGGTTTCGAGTTTTAGCCCCATTGCATCCCTTTTCAGCTCCAAAAATGTAGTTTTTTTGGTCGGATTTTCTTATTCTTCAAATTCTCCCCCCCCCCCCCCAAATTGGAGCTAGGAAGCTGAAATTTTAAATATAGTTTTAATATAAATGCTAGATGTGTCTTTTGGGGGTTTCGACGTTTTGGCCCCATTGTACTGAATTATGCACTTTAGAATTACGTTCTATACTTACTACTGATTAGGTTCTTTTTTCAATCTACATAATTCTGATATTTCAAGAAAATCAAACTAAAAAAATATCGTTTTTTTTTTCTAAAAATGTTTAAAGTGAGCAGCAGGTTTGGACAAAAATGAAATTTGAAACTTTAAAAATAGCGTTTCTAAGCCCTTTCCATTTTTTGAGTATGCTAACATTATCCAAGTAAATCTCATGAGTTGACCTATAAGTAGTATAGGAGTACATATGGAACACTTTTCCCTCTTTTACCCCCACCCTTGCCCTAGCCCCGCCCGTTGCACCTCCCACTTCCCTCAGCCCCCTCTCCCCACAACAAGTGCTTCTTATGCTCCTCTCCTACCACTCCTTCCCCCTTCGCTTCCTCTCCTCTCTTTTCTAAGACGTTATCGTTTTTTTTGTAAACTGATAACACTGGTGAGAGAGAAGGGAAGGGCAGGGGAGCAGTGGGGGAAGGTACCAGGATGATGGTGGAGAGGAGAGAGGGGATGAGAAGAGTAGAGAGGTAAAAAATGTGGTTGAGGTTGTGAGAGGTGGAAGAAGGTAGGCAGATGGTGAGGTAAGGGAGGGGGAAGTGTTCCATACGTACTCTTATCCTATGATTTTTTTAAATGATCTTTTTCAAAAGGAGAATGAACAGAAGCCTGTCTCGTTCAAGCTTCAGATGAATACTGAGCTCATCATGGATAGAGTGGCTGGAACACTTCCTCCTTACCTCACCGCATACACGTGCGCCCATTAAAATAAAATCATAGAGTGCGCACGCATGTACACATTACAATTATTGATGTCGAATATGATGAGCTCAGTATTCATCTGAAGCTTGAACGAGACAGGCGTCTCTTCATTCTCCTGTTGAGAAAGATCATTTAAAAAAATCATAGAATAAGAGTACATATGGAACACTTCCCCCTCCCTTACCTCACCATCTGCATACCTTCTTCCACCTCTGACAACCTCAACCACATTTCTTACCTCTCTACTCTTCTCATCCCCCCTCTCCTCTCTATCATCACCCTGGTACATGCTCCCCTGCCCTTCCCCTTCTCTCGCACCAGTGTTATCAGTTTACAAAAAAAAAAACGATAACGCCTGAGAAAAGAGATAAGAGGAAGGGAGGGGCATAGGAAGCACCTGATGTAAGGAGATGGGTAGAGGGTAAGAGGAGTTGTAGAGGAAAGTGGGAGCGGTAAGGGGATGGGGCTAGGACAAAGGTGGGGGTAGAAGAGGGGAAAGTGTTCCATACGTACTCCTATACTACTAGTATAGGTAAAGGGAGGTTATTTCAATTAAAACATAGGCAAGCAACTTACTTCTCTGTACTAGAATCGTTACGTTACATTCTCGAAAAGCAATTTGTTCTTTTTGATTTAACAAATGTGCTTGTGATCCAGCAACAAATAACCACGAGAAAGTCAATATACGTAAAAGGTATGATATGAAAATCGATTTCATGATAGAAATAGTTTCTGTAAAGAAAGTAAATTAAGAGAAAAATTTTATTTATGTAAATACTTACTCGTGAATTCAGAATTGTAAATTTACCACACCTTAAGTTAGAAAGTGAGAAAATATATCTGACCTTTTTCGATTTAGAGAGTTTCTGAAGAAAATCTTATTGAAATTGATGATATCTATTCGGAAATGAGATGATTCAATTTATAGTTTGTTTTAATATACATAAAGCCCTTAGTACGCAGGGCTACCGACCTTTAATGTATGATGTTTTTACGAGTAATTATTACTTTTCATACTAAATTTCGTAGGGAATATTATCGAATAATTGATGTTTTTTTAGTGGCCAATCTAGGTAACTATGTAGTAGGTAGAGGTAGTAGGCCTAGGTACCATGCATATTGCATGAGTAAAATACTTGTATCATGTATCATGTCGCAGTTGATATTACCCATTGAGATTTAATTTGTGTAGGTAGTAACTAGCAAGATATCGTGTATGAGTAAACAGACTAGTAAAATTTAATAAAAAAATTGCTGCAAATGCAAATAAACATGACTAATTTTTTATACTTTGAACTTGAATATTAATTTTTTGATAATTATCAAATTCATAATACGTTGGTAATTAGCGATATATTATTTAATTTATTGACATAATTAGGTACTTATTTGAACATTTAGCGTATTATCGTCTCGAATATTTGTAATTAAAAGTCACCTGTATTTTAAGTCCGATTTAATGTTAATTACATTAACTAAATAGTAGGTACTTTAGAATAGGTACTGATCAATTACCCTACCAAGCTATTACTATGAAATTATGGTGCATTTGTAGTTGGCGTTGCTTGAGTTTGCTGCTGAATACTTGTCGAGGGATGGTTGTGTGAACCTGCGAATGCGTTTATGATAAAGCTAATGAGCTCTAAATATTCTTTGACTTTCTTTTCAAGTTCAGGAGGTACCGGTTCGTCTTTAATCAAAGCATTTGTAACTTTACTCTTTACATCGGTATAATTTTGCAAGCCTTCAGCCATTGCCAATGTAAAGATATTCCTAAACAAAAATTAGGATACGTAATAAGACGAGAGACCTTTTTGAAAAGTAATTTTCGTACGAAAATGTTTCCATTTACGTATATTTTTCTACTTACTGAAGATATTGGTGGAATGCTATGGTCGCCTTTTTACATTTATCTTGTATTACTGTAATGTGTATAATATGGAGCATATAAGTTGAAATATGTATTTAGTATTGAGACGAGAAGGGGTTATATAAAAATTACCTTTTATCATTCTATTAGTCTGGTATATTTGAATACATATTACGTCACTATATTGTGCTAATTGCGGTGCTTCTTTCATTGTGTGATGGAAAAGTCCGGTACCATTTATGTTACCATTTGCATCGAACTAAATACAATCGAAATTAAAAGGGCTAATTTAAATGATGATACATAAATTGTATAAAATATATGAGAAATATTATGTACTTACGAAGCGAACTTTTTGTAGAAAGCAGTATAAATTGCACTACGAATCAGAACGAAAAATTAAATGGTTAAAAAAATTAAATATCAACTTACGTAAAGGGAGAGAGTAAGGTACACCTCTATTTACATAAGTTCTCGCTTTGAAAAAGAGATCCTGGGTTAACCAAAAAATATAATATATTTGAAAACGAGATTTGGAAAAATTAATTAAATGACAGGATATCGGCGGATGCTGGCAACAAATTCGTTCTCAGCAGCTCAAACTATCCCCGTACACACCATTCGTGTCATAAAAGTACTCAAATTTCAAAAATTCACATTTTTATCTGAAATTTGGAGGGGAATAACAAGAGAGAAAGTTTATTTCACACAGGACCAGTCTCTTTAGGTTCGCGTTTAGGGCATAAAAAGGATATAGCTCAAAAAAAAAATCAGTTTGTCTTCTTATGATCAAAAATTGGGTAGAAAATTCGCCAAAATTTGTAATAAGTGCACGAAATTCGTTTAATGTTATTAAAAAATTTGAAAAAAGTTGTTAAAAAAAATCGTTGAAAATTGGGTAAAAAAATTGACAGAAATGCGTGAAAAAATATGCAGAAAATTGACCAAAAATCGTTAAAAAATGGTGAAAATTAAATAAAAATTTTGAAACGAAATAATGGATAAAAGTGCAAAAAATAGATTAAAAATCACGAAAAAATGTTGAAAAATATGCAAAAAGATGACCTAAAATATGAAACATGTTGTTCAAAGACATAGCAAATTGATCAAAAATTGCGAAAAAAACGTTGAAAAATCAAGTAAAATCTGTTTCCCCCAGCTCATTTTGGAGTGGATTTATGAGAGAACCAAGTTCAAAAAATTGGAAAAAAAGACCAAAAACCACTTTTTTGGGGGATGGGGCTGAAAAGTCGAGACCCGCAAAAGGCACATCTGGGACCTTCACGAAATGTGAGATTGGGGAGGAACAGCTCTTTTTAAAGGTCAAAAAGAGGGAAAATCCCCATATCTCCCCTTCTAATTCATTTAAGAAGTTGATTTTAGGATATGTTATACCACTTTTGATTCTCTATCAATTGGCTGGAAAAAGAGCAATTTTTTCGTTTTCAACTCCTCAGCATCTCCTCTCCCAAATTGGGGCATAACTGAATTTTGACCCTAGTTCATCCCCACTCATAAATATGTAATCCGCCGCCAAACTGAGCCGATTGACTGAATTGGAGCGATTTTGGTCGATATCCAGCAGAGGAAGTGATTTTAACGAGAGAGGTGGGGAAGGGGGAAATAAAAAAAGAATAAAAAAATTGATATCTCACATGGCTAAAAATCGGTTTAATGGTCTTATAGGACCACAAAACGGATTTTTTTGATACCCCTCCCCCCTCATCCTCCAACACAGGTCAATTCACCCAGATAGTCTTCTGGTATGTTCACCCAGTTGCGAGTTATTCGCACCGCTGAGCTTTTTGTAGGGCACAGTGTACAACAAAAATATACCTACCTAGTATCTTTACCCACCTATCTACGTGTACGTAGGTCCGTTAACGGTATAGGAATTTTTGCAACTACGACAATTTTCCTAATCGATAAAGTAGGCCCGGGCAACGTTATACACTTTGAGTGTACCAAGCGAGGTGCAACGAAGAGTGGTACCGGTGGTACCCAGTGAGCCTACTTCCCTTCTACGCCTTCTCACCCTTAGAGGGAAATTTAACGCGACTAAAAGATCACGAGATATACATTGTATACTCGCACAACATACACCTACCTACCTACCTACCTACCTACCTACCTATGAAATTTTGGATGGAAAATTTCGTTGAATAATTTGTAGTCGAAGGTGAAACCAGGCACATAATAAAAGTACAGTAGGTTTAAGTATACTTGTAAGTAGCCAACCTATGTGTATTAGGCACATCGTACTACGAATAGAAAAGGATAAGTACACGTCGAAATAGGTACCACACAATCATACATGCTATTATAGCACAGCTGCTGCAACTCATCGCATTTTCCCCCTTTTATTTTGTATTTTTATTTTTTTTTTCGGTACGACACTTGGGTTGCGCTGGTCGTCGTCGTCGTCGTCGTGGTACACTACACCATACTCACTCATATACGCCTTATACGTACTTAGTACGTAAGAAGTGCATTGACCTTATATATTTTTCAGCCGGCACGCCTGCCTGCCTGCTTGCCTTCTATTCGATGCTCTTTGCTTTTCCTGCGTCGATCCCCTTTCCGCGAGTCGACGGACGAGGTGCGATTATTTTTCATATTTCCATTCGTACATCGTATCGCATTCGTATTCGTATTCGCATTCGCATTCGCCTCAAATACAACCCGCCAAAGTCGACCAGCTTGAAGTCTACCATTTCTCATCGACGATATAGTGACGCGACGTTATCGTAAATCATCGTTATGTACGTACGTATACGTGCACGTAGTTGGGCACGTAGAGGTACCCCCGTTCGCGAACCCGAATTACAAAAATGAGAATTAATAATATTAAAAAGCCTGTCAATTTTGTCGTCACCGTTTTCGTCAAACATCATAATAATACGTTATACCGTACGTAGGTACTTGAAGTACATACATTACATTTATACTGCAACGGTTTCCATTTTTTCGTATAAGATAAAACACCAACAACAAAAAAAACACACACACACTGAAATCAGCACATTACATACGTGCGCACAAACGAATAAGCTTATTACGTATAGGTGCAGTATACTTCATAAATCTCGCCTTATATACATAGCTCATACTGTTTTTATCGTACCTAATTACTTTCATATTACGTTAGTCCGTATACCGCTGTAGTAGGTATTTTTCACGTCACATTACTTCGTCCTCGATGTCGTCGTCGTCGTCGTCGTCGGCGACGACGTCAAAACAAATGATCAATTGATCATCGGTTATTCTCAACACACCACCAGCATCGCCATCATTACCAACACTACCGTCAATATACCATTACACTAGGTACTTAACCGGTTACCTACGTACATGGTGGAAGTTGTAAGTTAGTTTGAGGGCAAATTTTTCATCGCAAATGTCAACCGCACCTCGTATTCTTCGGTACCTTACCTCACCTACCCACCTGCGTATGGTGCAGTTCACGTCAGACACAGACGTAAAAAAGGTTATCGTCACACGTTCACTCGATGTTCAGTTAGAAAAACACCATAACCAGGTTATCACACCGAATATTGTTTGGGTTATTGCGAGTTGATCCGAGTCGGCTGCAGGGTAGATCGAAGGGAAGGGAAGGGAAGACAACATAAATCGTGTTATTCGCGCGTAGGTTAAATTAATATGATGAATGTACTTGAAGGGCTCGTATATGTATGTACATATACATATATATAGGCACAGTAGGGTGGGTCAAAAAAAATGATTATTTTTTTTTCACTTGGTACCCTGAAAAACTGGTTGGTAGACACCTGAAAAAAATTCTCTCCATGTATGAGCTCTTAATTTTAATAGGAACGTCCTCCGCCTTTCAGATTTCCATTTTT
>FIZR01010939.1:0-14043 GCA_900060175.1 Ferrisia virgata
ATATCTATCCAACATATTTTGTTCGAATGCCCCAAATTAAAACAAGAGAGACTAACCCTACAAATTAATGAAATCCCCCCAATTATACCAGATATTCCTTCCGAAATTCAGAAATTTATAAACTTAATAAAAAAACTAAACCTCACCAATATGATCTGAAAAAAAAAAAAAAGATAAAATAAAATACAATAAAAATAAATAAAAAATACATTTCAATGGGTGTAATAATCGTGTGATTACAAACACCCCCCCCCAAAAGTTTGATTTTCTGTCATATTGCAAACCAAGATATTACAGAATATTAACCATCGGTGTATATAGTGAGGACGAGGAGGGGGGTATCAAAAAATCCGTTTTGCGGTCTTTCAAAAGACCGTTGAGACCATTAAGACGATTTTTGACCATGTCAGATATTTATTCCCATTTATGTATGTATTTTTAACTAAAAAATCATTTGATTAGCTCGATACCGACGAAAATCAGTGAAATTTGGACAGTAGGTGTAGATTGGTGGGGGATTTGATATTTTTAAATCGGGATGATAGCGGTTCAAAATTCAGCCATGACCAAATTTGGTGGGGGGGGGAGGTACTGAGGGGTGAAACTGGTAAAAATGGTTCATTTTCAAACCAATTCGATAGAGAATTAAAATTCGTATAACATCTTCAAAAATCAGCTTTTCAAGTCGATTAGTAGGGGTGAAATGTGGGTTTTTCTTCCTTTTTTAACCTTGGAAAAACTACTGTTCTACACACTATGTCGCCTCCAAATTGAGGTAAGGGATTGAAATCCCTAAATGCGCCTTTTGATAGTTTCATTTTTTCTGCTTCATTGCATCCTCTTCTTACATCTGCAAAAATGTATTTTTTTTGGTCGTTTATTGTGGCACTTATAACTCTCTTCCTAATCGAGCCAGGTAGTTGAAATTTGCTATGTAGATTTATTAAGGGCCCTAGATGTGCATTTTAGGCGGTTTCAACTTCTCAGCTTCATTGCACTTCCTCACAGCCCAAAAAGTGAAGTTTTTTGATCAATTTTTCTTATTTTTTTAAGTTTGTAGATCGTATAACTTTTTCCTCTAAATTGAGCTAGGAAATTGAAATTTTGTACGTAGATTTAGTGGTAGTCCTAGAGGTGCATTTGAGAGATTTAAACTATTCATTCGATATCTTCTTGTACCTTTCCCCCTTCCTCTCCCACGGTTTAGGAAAATACATTATGCAACGCTCTTTTTTTTTTTTTTTTATTTCATCAGCAGATAATTCGCTTATTTCCTTTGTTTTACAAAAATCAGACTAAAAAAGTAGCATATTACAATCTCTTTGGGAGGGGAGGGGGGGGGAATAAAAAAAAGGTCATTTTTTATTCCATCAGAAATTATGAAATTTCGTATTTATAAATGATTTTTTCGTCAACTTTACATCTGAGGTGTTCATGGCTGATATGGGAAATGTATCAATTGGTATAGGTATGTGGATGACGTCATGGAATGGTACGAGAGATGAACTGGACAGGTTTCATGACTACATGCAATTCACTTTACACACATATCAAGTTCACCCTGGAATGAGGTGGAAATCAATTAAATTTTTTGGATCTTACAATCAAAAAACAAAACGGAGCTTACCTATTCGCTATTTATCGAAAACCTACGTATTCTGATATACTGATCCACCACACCATCAACCATCATTCGCAACACAAATTAGCATGGAATACGATGTATGATAAATCGACTTTCAGACGTACCAATGTCAGAATATGAACAAAAAGTAGAACTAAATACAATTTATCACGTCGCTAATAATAATACGATACTTCGTAAAAAAGTTGATAAATTGGTAAAATTAGCCACTACCTGAACCAACAAAACCAATACGATTTGGAAACGATTCACGTATAATGATGGTAAACTAATAACTATTTTAATCAAAAACATCAGGAAGAAAATAAAAAAGGCCCAAATAAGACTGTAAAACATCCTATTGATTTCGCCTTTAAATCAAATAACACCTCATCGAAACTGCCGAACAACAAAGATAAGATTCCTATTTTTCCAAAATAGGAAAATACGAGCTAATATGTCATTCGTGTAATGCCTGCTGCATTCACCAAACAGGTAGAGCTTTAAAGATCAGATTTTGAAAATATATTCGAGCTTAAGAAAACTCTCAACTAGGCAAATTGACCTTTGCCGATTACCCAATCGAAAGAAAATCACGTATATAGGGACGAATATAAAGTGATTATTTCACATACAATTATTTTCCCCTCCCCCCTTCCCCTGGAAAAACGCAACAATTGCAAAAACCTTTTCTTTGGCCTTGTGCGGTCTATTCTTTAAAATTCATTAATAGCAAAAAACTCAAAAAAAATTTTTTGATACATAAAATTTTTAAACCAGATAACTCATATTTTTGCCTCGTTCGTTTGATATCATTTTCCAATTTTTCTACATTACTGCCCCTCCCCCAAACTTTACAACTTGAAAATAAACCCCTAAAATTGAAACGCTTTAGTTAGTAGGTGCCCTATCTAAAAATTTTACACATCTATTGTCCAGTGTTACCAAAACAGTGATTTTTAAGCCAAGTCTAGCAGTTTCAAATTCTGCCTAGAGGGAAACTGTCAAGATTTTGAAAGTTAATTGGAATTCCAGCG
This sequence comes from Ferrisia virgata, assembly GCA_900060175.1. NCBI lineage: Eukaryota > Metazoa > Arthropoda > Insecta > Hemiptera > Pseudococcidae > Ferrisia > Ferrisia virgata. The sequence continues at coordinate 2,662 of FIZR01010939.1, forward strand.
GATTCAGATGATTTTCTAGCTTTTTAGCTCAAAATATAGCGTTTTTAGCCTAATTTTCTACATCAGGGTATTACAGTCTATTGGCCAACAGTGGTTGGGAGTAATACCAACAAAATCCGTTTTAGAGTCCTAGAAGGCCATTAAAACTATTTTTAGCCATACCAGCTATTTATTAGCCTGATTTTCCATGTCATATTATCAATGAAAACCAGTCTATTACAGTCTATCGACCAGCGGCGGATGAGAGGGAGGGGGGACATCAACAAAATCTGTTTTGGGATTCTAGAAGACCATTAAGATGATTTTTAGCCATATCAAATAGTCCCCCCCCCGCCCCCCGAACGTTAAAATAATTTACTCTGCTCCGTATTGACCAAAATTTCGGCAAATTCGGTCAATCGGCTCAGTTTGGCGACTGATTAGACATATACGAGTGGAGATAAATTTGGGTGAAAATTTAATTTTGCCCCATTTTGGAGGAGGGGTACTGAGGGGTCGAAAACACAAAAATTACCCTTTTTGAGCTAATTGATAGAGAATCAAATGCTGTATAGTATATCCAAAAATCAATCTCTTGGGTCAGTTAAGAGGGAAGATATGAGGGTTTTGTCCTTTTTTTTTTTACCTTTGAAAAAAGTCTCTTCTTCGCCTATCTTCTCACCAAGATGAGCTAGGAAGTTGAAATTTTGTACGTACATTGAGTAGGGGCCCTAGTTGTGCCTTTTTGTGGTCACGACTTTTCAGTTCTATTGCACCAACCCCTTCCCCCATCCGCAATTTCAAAAATATGGTTTTTGGTCAACTTTTTTCATTTTTTTTGTTTTTTCAAGTTTATGCCTCGCATAACTCTCCCCCAAATAAAGCTAGCAAACTGAAATTTGGTATGTACGTACATTTAGTAAAGATCCTGAATGCACCTTTTAGGGGTGTCGACTTTTTAACCCCATTACAGCGCCTAACAGTCCTGAATTTGTGGGTTTTTGGTCGTTTTTTTCTAATTTCTAATGTTTATTCCTCGAATAACTCCCCTCCAAATTGGACTAGGAAGTTAAAATTACCTATGTCTGGTCAGTAAGAACCCTAGATGTGCCTTTTGGAGTTTTTGACTTTTTAGTCTCACTTTATCCTTCCTATCCGCAGGGCTGATTAGGAAAAAAGCATCGCAAAGTGATAATCATGTTTTTTTTCGTCTTCGTTCCTTGAAATGGCGGAATTCAAAATTCAAATTTTGAAATAAAGTGATAGAAAAAATAGTACAATTCAGTAGGTATGAAACTGTAATTTACCTGTAATTGTTTAAAATTGGCTCTAGCTGTAATGACGATACGATCCAAAAGAAACGTAGAAAGAAGTGGTAGCTGAGCAAAATAATCAGTCATGGAATTGGGTTTTATTTTGAAAAATTTCAGGGAATTTTAGCAGGTTGACATCGGAAACGTTGGACGTGTAGTAGGAATTTAGCGGTTTTGTATTGAAGTTTTGGCAACACTGCTATTGTCACCGTCACTCGCATCGTATCATGTTAGAATCCAAAATTTCGTCGCTAATCAATAACAATATTATTGAACGTTGGAATTCAATTATCGATCGATTCGAATGTTTAGGAGCACCCTGTATTTTTTACTCTTTATTCAACATTCTCGGGTATACAGACAGTCCAACCGGCGTGTATTAATTAATTCCTTCCTGTGGGAGTAACGTGTCCGAATGTAATAAATTTTTATTATAATGTTTACATTGTTGCCCGGTATATACCTACTTATATGCGTATTGGTGGTATTGTTACCCTTGCAAAACTGAACAACAGAGGTAAATTTGCATTAGTACGATCATATTATGTGTGTACGATATATTATTCGTTTCGATCGAGATAACAATGTAACGATGCCGATGACGAGATTATTTTTCACGCGTTTACCATCGAAAGATCGACAAAGAGGATAAAATGCTTCGAACAAAGCAAATAAAACGTGTCTATTAGCTTTTGCTGTACTTTGGTACTTTGGTTCGAATTGCAATTGATGGGAAACGCGTTTCGTGGGTTGAAAGTTTATTTTACAATACGTCTTGAAAAAGTACTTTAAAAAAGTATATTACGAAGAGGTGTTTAGAAAATGATAATATTAAAAAAAAAAGTGCTATTTTTACAAACGTTACTGTTTAAATATGCAAACATGCGAAATGAACGGACGCATATGTAGTTCATTAGTATGGTACTTTTTTTTTTTTATCTTCAGATATATATTTTTTTTTCGATGTTGAATGTACTTTTTTTAACGTGTAATATTATAATGTTTTTTTTTTTGATGCAGCTGCGGTTATTTTTTATTTTTATTTTTTTGTCTCGATGTTTGCTGCTTCTCTCGCATAGTCAACGTTCGCTCGTTTCCACTCGATGATTCGTTCGTTATCTGCGGTGGATATTTGCTTTCAATTTTTTTTTTCTTCTTTTTTTCGTAACTGGTTTCCGTTCGGCAATAAAATTCGCGAATCCGTCGTTAAATATTACCTACATAATGTGCAACGTCTGAGCAGGTAGCACACTTTGTAGCAAGACCGAGCCGAATGTGTTGCGAGATAAAGTGACGTGCGAGAGGTGCTGTATGCGGGGGGTCTAGTTTGCATTACTATATGATTGGTGAACCATTCGCCAGCAACGACGAGCGGATTGTGGGATTGCGCAGGGGCCATATTTACGGTTATGTATGTAGTTGATAGCGAAACCGAAGGAGCCACGAATTTGCGACTAAGTGCGATAGCGAAGTTTACGGCCGAGTTGAGTTTAAGACAGCGTCAATTATTCACTTTGTACTAAATCACGAATTAACGGCTGGAGTCTGTCTGCGATGGTGCAGTCGGAGGTTGGTATGTAACGTTCAATGTCAAAAATTCTACTGCCAGTCCCATTTATATATATATATACACTTATATACATACTACCACAACGTAATCGGCAGTATATGTACATTCTGTATCGTGTTCGACTACATAACAAATATATACATACATACAATCTATACGTTGTTGTAAATGTATTATGGTATATGTATAGGAAGAGAGTTCGCAGGGGTAGACCGTAGTAGACGCAGACAACAGAGACGTATGTACTTGGTACCTACCTAACCTATGTAAACCTAAATTCAATTCTAGATCGATATTCGTCTAGTTTGAATACTTTCACAGTTCGCTCGCTGGCTCGTTATTGCCCATACGTATACGTGTGTTTCGCTTATGTGTGGGTTTTCTTTCATTTTAACATCATCGCAGCCTGGCTTGGCTAGCTAAAAAAAAAAAAAAACGCCACCTCGAGACCATGAAGGTGTCAATGTTTTACCATTATTCGCGGTTAATCGGTTAGGTGTTTCTTTCTTTCGTGCATATACTTTTTCCTCTTCTCTTGTCTACCCTCGTTCGTCTCCATCTGTCTGTCATGAAATCTATATCTTTTACGTCCTTCTACTTGGCCGCCATTGCCACAATTTCGATACCAACGCAATAGAGCCCTAGCTGGTCGATGCGTTAACCATAGCTAAGCCTTAATTAACACCACGAGCCGGTCATTTTATTCGCTCTCCCTCCTTGGTCAATGGTATTCATCGAATATAAGCGTAAATTGTGTACCATTGCACTGGTACAGCTTATGGGCACGTAACTCCTTTTGTAAAGTTTTTTTTACCTTATACTTACCTGTTTGTTTCATTCTATCCTATGCTGTGTGTGGTTAATTTATTTCCGCGAATTTACTCTCGTCTAACATGTTCGCAAAACACGAAATACGCACCGTGGTACGGAACATGCTTCACGATTCGCTCAAATGAAATTTTTATACGTTCATTTGTTAGTTCTCAGGGCGTATCGATCGATCTGTCAAGCTTTTATACCGATTTATCAATTTTTTTTTCGCCTTTTACGCAACGTATTACCGTATTATTCGTATTTTACCGTAATTACCGTTATTGCACAAAGAATTTACCGTAATTACCGTAATTTCGTTGGTACTTTTTCGATCGGTTGCCGTGTATTTTACCATCCCCCCCCCGCATTTCAACCACAATATTCGACGATTTACCAAGAATTTACCCGTAAATACCGAAAATTACCGTAATTACAGGTGTTACGTCGTAATATAGCTGTTACGATACTCGATTTCGAACTGTCAATCTACGCCCGATGAGAGAAGGACTATCAACGGAATCCATTTTGCGGTTGTAGGAGCATAGGCGGAGGTTTGTTTAGGGGGGGGGGGGGAGGGAGGCTAAGCACCCAGCATGGTAAATCGAAAAAAAGTGACATCAATATTCATGTTTAAGTTGGCTGAAATTGTTTCTGTTGCAAAAGGAGGGAAGGATGGTCGAAAGCTTAATTTTGTCTCCACAATTGAAATGTATGAATATCCGAGTGGAGAGAGGGGGAAAATTGAAAAAAAATCTGATTTTCAATGATGAAAAGGCGCATTTTTTGAATTAGCTCTAGTTTTGCGGATTATATGGGTAGGGGGGGGGAGGCAAGGTTTTTTAGAGAATCGTTTCAAAATGGTATTCATTTCTAAGTCAAGCGATGGAAGATCAAAAACTGTAGAATGTATCAAAAATTAGCCCCCTGAGATCGATCAGGAGGGGAGATATGAGGAATTTTTTCTCTTTTGGCCTTGAAAAAAGCCCCTTCCTAGCATATCTACCATACAAATTGATCAGCAGGTTAAGATTTGGTATATAAATTTAGTAAAGGTCGTGATTTAGCTTTTTGGGGAGTTCAATTTTGCAGCCCCTATTGTATCCTCTCCACCACCTCAGAGGTTTATGAGAATAGTTTTTTGGACAATTTTTCTCATTTTTCGAGTTTGTTATTCTCATATCTCGCCTCCAAATAGAAGTGGAGAGTGAGATTGAAACCGTATATGTGAATTTGATAGCTTTTAGTTGCCTTTTTTGTTTATTTGAAAATGTTTTGCTTGAAAAACTGCGAACAGCGAAAAAATACACCAAAATATTGGGTTTTTTCGTTTTTCTACCTTTTCAGTTTTTATTACGTTCATAAAAAAGAAAAAAAAAATTAACAGATCTTAGTACTATCCATAATCTGCTGGTAATTACGAGTAAATTTCCGTAATTTCTCGTAATTACACGAAATTCCTCGTAATTACACGTAATTTACTGTAGATAGCAATGACCACCTCCCGCCAAAAATGTTCAAATTTCAAAATATCATTTGATCGTTTGTAATTTTTTGTAATTATCGGTATTTTACATCAAGTGCCATTTATTGTAATTACGGATAATTTACCGTAATTTACCGAAATTTTTGTGGCATTGTTTTCGGAAATTTTCATAATTTAAAAAAAAATCAATAATTTGATCGTATAATTTTCAAAGTCGAGTTATATGATAGTGATGGTAATTACGCGTAATTTACTGAAACTTGAAATGGATATGATAGTTTGGGGGGGGGGGCATATTGCAAATTTCTCACTACTTTTTAGACCGTTGTTTTTTTTTCTTCATAGCTCTTAAAAGTATTCGCCAATGCTGGTAATTTCTGGTAAATACTTGTAATACATCATATAAAATGGTAATTATCGGTAATACGTTGAAAATTTTCGGTAATTCGTCGTAATTATCGAGTAATTAGATGAATTTAGGGTAAATGATTGCGAGTCTGTTCGAAACGAGGTGATACCACGTTATTGTACAATTTCAACGGATATAATTCGTAATGAAAGTATCGTACAGATCATTTTGATGTTAAAAAATGGAAATGCTCGGCGATGTATTCATTTTTCCAATACTATGGTGGAACATGGCTGCGGTAAACTAATTATTTGACGTTTTCCGTGGCCAGCAGATGTTCGTAAAATTGAAAATACCTACATAAAGGAGATGCTGCTCGAGCGAATATTCTCAGCTACTGAGCGAATTGGAATTACGTTGATAATTTTGATGGTAGATTTTCGTTTGAAAGTGGAAGTTTTTTGAAACACTCTGATTTATTCGAGATGTGATCTCGCGTCAGAGAAAACCTTTCGAAAATGGATCTACAAAGCTATTTATCTGTAACAACTCGGCTGCCCTATGGTGTCTTCAAAGTGATGCCAAGTCTATATAGGTGTTGGTTGGGTATGCGATTGTCGAATGGTTGGTTGTTGGTTCGACGTGTGTATCATTTCACCAACTAAACGCTGCCTGGACAACGAATACCTGGAAATAGGTATCGTGTTCGTAAATACCCGATGTGAAACCATTATGGCGGTTTTGTTGATCGTGCCATGTCAACAACTCTGTGGGATGTTCATGAGAGCGAAAAAAGGAGGATGAGATATTTTAGTAAATTGACAGGCGTGATTTCGCCAAGTACCATACGGTGTACAGGTATATATGTTAGTACATGCAGACTATATATATGTATGTATATACAATATATATATATATATGTGTGTACAGAGTAATGCATAGGTAATTACGTCAGTCGCCGTCACCGTCATCGTTGTTATTTACGTGTACCATTATCTTTATATAAAAAGAGGGAAAAATACACCTAAGTTTATGTTATGTATAAATTCGTAACAGTATTCGAAGGAAGAAGATTATCTACAATAGCATCTCCATCTACCTAAGATGAAAAATTTTCTACCATACCGCTCGATTAATTAATTTCAAATCGGAGCGATAATTTGAGGAAAAAAAAAAAAGAAGCGGAAAAAATTACGTCAAAATGTTAATCGTAATGTTAATTTCGAGATTTATCGTATACCGCGAATAAAAAATCTAATCGAGAATGTGAAAAAAAAAAAAAAACACATTTTTTTCCATGGCTTCTGTGCAGTGCGGCGCGCTAATAATATAGTTTATTTGATAAAAACAGAAGACACCTGGGCAGAGAAGAGGAAATTATTGGAGAAGAATTATCGTCGAATTAGTTACCTTTTAATATGAAAAAGAGTTTAAAAAAAAAAAAAAATGCCCACCGGTATTTCTTATGTACTTTGAATTCGTACCGCTTGTTTAGTTTAAACAAAGCTGTTGAGGAGAGTTGATGGTGGTTCCATCTCTCTTACATCCCTCCACTCGTCAACTGATTGTTGCCCCGTTTACGAAACCTATTCATTCGGACGCTCGATTCGTGTAAATGTTTTCAACAAAGTCGGCTAATTTACCGACTAAACTAGCCTCGACTTTAGATAATCTTATCGCGTAATCAATTCAACCGTCGTATTGTCAAACGAGCTGATTAATTATATGGTGCCTACCTACGTCTTGTTTGGTCCTCATTCTATTTCTATTCTCGACTCGGTATTCTTATTCTGTATGTTCATTACATATTATAATATATAATATACGAAGTACATGTATGGTACTTTGGGTACTTGTTTCGATTCGATTTAAATCGATTTTTAAATCGCCAATATCAGCGATATCGTGTAACAAAGTAAATAACTCGCTATATCAACGTCGATTCTCGATCTACAGCTAAAGGTATCCTGCACGTTAAGGGTGATTTAAGATGAAAATTTATAGCCAATGTGATAGCTTATCTAGATTCGCCATCGGTATAATTTTTTTTTTCCTGATAGCATCGGGACGATGCGACGCGACCATACGAGACGTATGAAATTCGTATCATCGATAATAATATTGATACGTATTGAGAAAATACATATATATATATATATATACATATATACACGATAAAAAGTACACACGTGCGTAGGATGCATGTAATCAGCATTTGTCATTTATATCCGGTTCGAGTTCTTACTCTCGAGTCTCGAATGACGTAATAGTCGGTCTTCTCTCGCCGTGGCGGCGGGTTGAAAAATTTTCTCGACTCGGGTACAAACAGCATGACTTCTATTACCCGCCTTCCTCGTTCTGCTCAGCTTATTCCAAAAATCATCTCATTTCGTCGCCGAACAAATTATACTCGCTTGTTGTCGAAAAGTTGCGAAATTTTCTCCTTTGTCAAACGATCAGCTATGGGCTACAAACAGCATGATTTCTTCTGATTTTGTTCATTTTAGCGTATAAGATGGAAAAATTTCGACGTATTGTCGACAAAGTAAATCGTTTACCTTCGATGAATTCTTTTTAGGTATGTAGGTGTTTGTGCGCGAGGAAATTTATTTCATCTAATTGATCTGTCGGTGTGTGTTAGGGGAGGGTGATTATTATCTAATGTAAACTGTATTAAAAATTAACTCAGGTGTCTTGGTTCGCGCAAGCACAAAAAAAATATCCAACATTAAAACCACCAACGTCATAAACGCAGTTTCCGTTCGGAAAGTGTTGGCATTTTTTTTTTTTTTTTTTTTTTTTTTTTTTTTTTTTTGCATTAAAAGAATTACCTATACCTAACATATTTGCCAGCAAGAATGTCGCAGAAAAAAGGGGGAAAAAATCGTCACGAAATATTTGAAGAATGTCTGGTTTTTTTTTACGCTAGATTCGAGAAAGCCAGTCAAATAGATTTATTGCCATGGACGAGTTATGCCGCAAAGAAGTGATCCCGATGATGGCCATTTAGGTTCGTGTGGGTTTGAGAAACGATGGTATACACCAGATTGATAATTTACTGTGAAGAAAAAAAGTGCAGCTAAATAGTCGAGCGATTTCTAAGAATAATTGGAGAACAATGTTGTCAAGATTGGAATTATTGGAGATTATTCTGGATGTTTTCCTCTCTCTTCCCCCCTCCCCCCTCTCTCTATTGTATTTTATTTCCGCTCATAGACATAGGGTTGACCATTTTAACGAGACGTTGATTTCAAGTAACTCTGAGCAGAATGATTTTGATGCATATACGAGACTCAAATGTATAAAAGTTAATGTATTCAAATTGGAAGCGGGGGGGGGGAGGAAGAGGTAAAAATTTGAAACGTATGTTTAATTAAATTTCCTTCTTTTATATCATTTTGCTTCATTTCTCTTCTCTTTCAATATATTAGATGAAAATTAGCCTACTACGTAATATGATTTTTATAATGAAATTAGCTTGAATTGGGTGCTCTCATTTTACGTTTAACGTAAATCAACTCAATTTTCATCAGTGTTGGATTTTTTTTTTTATTATTTTTTTTTTATCAAACCTGTGTTACTTATTAGCTAATTCAGTGACCTTGTAGATTTGCACTTTCGCTATCAAAATCTTCCGATAAAACCTCTTTTAAATGATCTGTATATCTTTGCATCGCCGACCTACTATTCGCATGATTATATTAATTATAGGGTGTTCCGTAAAATTGTCGAAAATTTTTCATCTTAATGTAAGAAACTCATGAAATTGTGAATATTATAAATTTTGTGCAATATTTTCAGTTAAAATTTTTCAAGAAATACATAAGTAGATTGTTTTTTTATATTTCCTAAGAGTAGTGATCCCTTTTCGCTTGGGCTGTAGTAATTGTTGAGTGATGGCAAAATCAAGTTAAAGCAATTTTTTTCCTCACCATTTTACGTGAAAAATGTGCAATTGTTTGAGACTTTTTTTTTTTCATTATTACGTATTTTGAACGATTTTTCGAACAGTTAAAAAAATATGTTTCGAACTATAGAATGACATTTTGAATAATGCTAAAAATTAACACTGTTTGGAATTTTTCTCAGATTCTTCGCGTTTTTTGTATTGTAAAATGACCATTCAAGTTATTTTTCGTTGATGTTACTCGCAAAACGAAAAAAATTAACGCTTCCTGAATTTTTTTTCAGTTTTTCTTTAATTTACCGGTTTTTTGAAGTTTTTTTTCCAACTTTTATTCGTTTATTAGGTTTTTTTTACATCTTTTGAATGCTGAAAAAAGATGTTTAACGATTTTTTTCATAATTTTGAACATTTTTTTGAGTTTTTTTCTTTTCTGATTTTTGAAGCGTTAAATAACAAGTTGAATGATTTTAGCCTGATTTTCTGTATCATCTTGTCAATGAAAACCCGAATATTACGGTCTTTCGACATATTCTGGATGAAGGGGGAGGGGGGCTAATGTCAACAAAATCCGTTTTGAGGTCCTAAAAGATCATTACGGCCACTTTTAGTCATATTAGGTATTTATTTCGTTTTTATTTTTATTTCTTTTTTTTTTTTTTTTTACCACCGAAACTAAAAATCATTTGCTCAGCTCGATGCCGACCAAAATCGATCAAGTTTGGGAAATAGGCTTCGATTGGCGGCTGATTTGATGATGTAGAGTCGGGATGACCCCGGATCAAAATTTAATTTGGCTCGAATTTGAGGGGAGGGGGGTGCTGAGGGGCTAAATCACAAAAATTGTTCCTTTTTAAGCCAGTCGATATAAAATCAGCCCTCTAGGTCAATTTGGAAAGGAGATACGAGAATTTCCCACTTTTTGGGCTTGAAAAAGCTAGGAAGTTGAAATTTGGTATGTGGTGCTAGATATGCCTTTTGAGAGGTTCAACTTTTCAGTCTCGCTGCATTCCCCTCCCCTCCCCCCCACCTTCCACAACAGATCCAAAAATGTATTTTATGGTCGGTTTTCTTATGTTTTGAACTTGTTTCTTGCATAACTCCTCTCCAAATTGAGCCAGCTAGTTATGCTATGTTTATTTGGGGTTTCCTCTTTTCTGAGCTGTAAAATGGCAATTTAAATGATTTTTTTTTCATAATTTCTCGCGTTTTTTGAAAATTTTTTCAGGTCTTTATATTTTTTGTATCCTAAAATGATATTCTGAACGATTTTTTGTATCATTTTACACCTCCCAAACAAAAAATTAACGTTTTTGAAGAAAATTTTCCTTTTTTCCCCTTTTTTTTTTTGGGCTGTGAAACATCAATATTTAAATTAATTTTTTCGTGAATCCTTTTTTTGACGATTTTTTTACTATTTTTCGTGCAAAATGCGCGAAAAGTAAATGTTTAAATTTTTTCAGATTTTCCCTATTTTTATTTTTTTTTTTTCAAATTATACGTTTTTCTTTTAATATTTATTTTTAATTTTGTTTTATTGAGAGGGGAGGGGGGAGAATTTGTGTAAGATGAGATTTTGACCAATTTTTTTTTGTCATTTTTTTGAATGTTCTTTTTCCTTTTTTTTGAGTTTATTTAGAAAAAAAAAACGATATTTTTAATCAACTACATTTTTGAAATATTTTCCCTATTTACGCGATTTTTTGGACTTGATAGCCCTGCTCTGTGAAAAAAAAAATCAATTTTTTCGACTATGTGAGAGGGGTTTAAACCCCCTCCCTCCCCCACCTTCCACTGCGTGCCGGTTTGTTTTGAACAACGCAGCGATTACATTTTCAGTGTTTAGTTTCTAAAAATTTACATTATTTTGCATTTTTGCAGCTTAAAATGACATTTCTTTAAAGGGTATAGCCGGCTAAGTATGGGGTTTTGGCCTTGGAAACCGATTTTGACCATTCCTGCCCTAAAAGG
>FIZR01010940.1:0-10962 GCA_900060175.1 Ferrisia virgata
TCGCAACGAAAGTACGTAATATTTAGGTAATTCGAACTTTGAGAAATGTGGGTACCTATTTTAATCTGGTTTTCATTCGTTTTTTTTTTTTTTTTTTTTTGCATGATCTTGTATTAGTAGAGCTTTTTAAATATTTCACAGCCGACAGCACGCGTTAAACGTGATCCTATGTCAAGCATTCCACCCTAAACATCTAAGCTAATAAATTTTACATTCCGATAAAATCGAGTAGTAGGTAGTTAGCATGCTTTTTTTTTCTGAATTTTTCTTTCCATCTTTCACACACCCACAATGCAAAATGCCAGTACGTATTTTACTAGTTTTAAGTAGAATATTTTACCAGTTCACTGCATTTTGTTGGATGTTGTTGGCTCACGTATAACTAACTCATTGTATTTCGTATATAGGCTGTACAAGCACGAGCCAAATACTGCTCAACGTTACCTCAAATGACATAGTTACTACTGATGTAGAAATCCTTTAATTTAGGCCTACACATTTTTTATTCCTTCGCATAATTAGCTTAATTTCTAACAAGTTCCAACTTTTTTTTCATTTTTTTCAAATTCATATTTATAATGAAACTCCCGAACCAGCAAAAGTTAGCTCGATAATATACACTTTTCATTGCAACAGGACAACTGAATTTTTGCTGCATCTAGTACACTCGTCTACTCGTTATACTTCAAAATTGATTACTTTTTATGCGACAGTAATGAATAATCAATAGTAAACATTCGAGTATGTTTATGATAATAGAGAGCTTACGTTTACTTAAAATATTTTGATTTCTATTCTGCGAAAAATATTATTCATTTTTTTTCTTCTTTTTTTTTTATCTAAAAATAATCAACACTCGAATATAAAAATTTAAATAATAAGCATAGACGAATCTCGTAACCAAATTTGCATGCTACAAAATGAATATATTATGATGTTACGGCTGAACAAATGAAATGCTATATTTCACTTAGGGTGTCACATATCGTAGGAGTAATCATCTTTAAAAATTCTCTTTCAACGAGTTCAGCTCGGCCTAAATATGCTTATCTTAATACACTTATGATGAAACGACAAACTTCCCACAATCCGAGATTTACACCGTTATTTTCATACCTATCTATCTACCTACCTACTTACCTAGCATATCTATCTACCTGCTAAAACTCGTTGTAAATTTTACAGCGGCGTAACGACCAACAGTGTTATGGATTAGCTTAGCAGGCCATATTTAGCACCCAGTAAGACATATTTTCTTCGCTTTGATATTAATCAAATATTAGATATTGTATGGCATAGCTCTCCATATATATGTAGTACGTAGTAACATTTGGCAGACCTAATTTTGAAATATTCTTTTTAATATGGCGAAAAGTTTTTTTTTTTCTAAAATCGATTAAGCTCTTAATATTGCAACAGTTTCAAAATTATGAAGAAAATTTTCCTTTTTCTTAAAAAGTATTAAATTCGAGTATCACGTGACAGAAATTCAGAGAAATTATACCAAATGACCATGTGCGATGAATTTATCATGTTCGTGTACTTAGCCGAAACGTTTTAGTTAGGCCATTAAGCGTCGTATGATAGTTTGATAATTTCAACTGAAATTTTACCATAGTAAAAAATTTATAATCATACACGATGGGCGGATGACCTTCGAGAAAAAATACCTAATTCTGTCTGCAAGAAGTATTTTTCAAGAAATTAATGTAACGGGTGTTTCGCATCAACCTCCCTTCCCTTATACTAGCGAAAAATCAACTCATGAAAGTTACATGTACAATGGTTAGCATAGCCAAAAAGTTTAAGGGGCTCAGAGATGCTGTTTTCAAAATTTCATTTTTGCCCAAACCTGCCGCTCACTTTGAAAATTCATAGAATAAAAATCAATAATGATGAACATGTGTTGTTTACTCTAAAACATAGTGGTTCGTAAAATATGGCAAAATAAATACAAAAAAGCATGACTAAAAATTTGTAACTCGTTAAATTTTTTGTGAATAACTTTAGAAATAGCTATTATGTGCACTTCATTAAAAAATTCAAAATGAACGGGAGAGCACCTTTAACTCGGGGGTTGAAGGTGATAACCCCGAGCGTTGCATTTATATGAAGAAAAAAGAATATCAAATCAAGAAAAAAATTTTCCAGTCATTTTTGGGCAAAAATTTAACTAATAAAAATTCTAATTTTGAATGTGTAAAAAAATTTAGTTGAAAATTTTCAATTTATTCTGTTTTTTGTGGATAACTTCTGGAAAATTTATCATGAGCTTCGCACTAAAAATCCTTAAAATGATTAGCAATACACCCCCACTCCATAGTCTGAGCAGAAATCTCCAAAGTTACTTCTCAACAGATGAAAAAAAAAACTATTTTGAATGTTATAAAACGGAAGACCATGAACTTTTAAGAAAAAAATTGATAAATTTCAACATTTCACAATTTTTTCTTCACCCTTGGCATTATCACCCCAACCAACGAAATGAAGTTGTTCTCCAGTTAATTTTAAAAATTTTTAATGAGATGCTCATAATAACTTTTTCTAAAGTTATTCGCAAAAAATTTAAGAAGTTACAAATTTTTTGTCATGCATTTTTTTGTATTTGTTTTATCATATTTTACGAATCACTTCACCCCCACTCTTGATTTTCATATCATACATACTCGAGAGTATACACTATGTTTTAGAGTAAACAGCAAATGTTTATCATTATTGATTTTTATTCTATGAATTTTCAAAGTGAGCGGCAGATTTGGGCAAAAACGAAATTTTGCATCTCTCAGCCCCTTAGGCTTTTTTGCGTATGCTAATTATTATACATGTATGTCTCATGAGTTGACCTATCACCAGTATAAGGATGGCCAGGTTAATGCGGAACATCCGGTACAGCCTACATTCATCATTCAATTATCGATTAATTTAGCATATGCATAACTTATATCAGTAACCGAAGCATTTTTTTCCTCCACTCTACATCATTCCAGTCAGATATTGTACACACCTTTTACAATTTTAACGAATGAACACTGTTCTTTTAGTATGACAAATCCTTTAAAACAATCTTTTGCTTACTTAATATATTTTTTTAATTATTCTGAACAATTTTCATTTTCCTCAAAGCAAACGCTTAAATTCTATGCTGTTAGGTAAAATATATATATATAAGAAAAAATTCACGTCATTTTTCAAGCGCGTATACGAAAAATGGAAATTAAAACAACAAAAACATACCCTAGGTTCAGGGCCATAAGACTGTCGTTAAATCAATATTTCACTACAAACGATAGTAAAATGCCTAAAAAATATAGTACGCTGCCGTTAATATCGTTGTTGTTGTTGTTGTTTTTCAAGCCCAGTAACCTCATCAAATCATTTTTAACGATAGTTCAACGCGGTAGTAAAATTGTATCGATGGAAAGGAAAAAAAGAAAGATATTTTAGAGCTTTTGCGGATATTATTTATCTTTTGTTATCCCCTCAATAAAAATATCGTGAAAAATGAGAAATTAAAACAACCTGTAGGTATACACAGTCCTTTTGCTTTCGTATTAATTCTATTATCGAGTATACTCTTTCCCAATCATATAAAATTATAACATTTTTCATTTCAATCGGATAAGTACGTACATATATCTATTGAAATTTGAAATTGAAACATCTTCCAACAAATAAATACAGAAAGCCCAAACACGTAATGGCGAATCTATAAAATAATGTACAAATAGCGTACGTAACAATTTTTCAGCAATAACTTGGCGAATAAATGCATACAAATTAGGTATACGTAGGTTAGGTATCGACAATGAAATGATTGTTCAGCCTTTCATTTTTCGAATAAACGTTTATGGTGAAACTTCCAACAGCTGTTTGAGATTTCCGTTTGTTGTAAGAGACAAAGTATGATATTTTTATTAATATCCAAATCATTACGATGAAACATTTGATCTAATAACTTAGATCATATTTATTATTAATACATTTGTGACATTTTAAAAACATATGTTCATAGTATAAATACTCGAATGTCAAACTTTTAGATTGATCAACTTAGTTAAATTTCATACAGATCGACTTGCATAAATGCATTTCAATCTATTCCCCACCTTTCGAATACTTAATTGATAAAGTAAATTACAGAATTTTGTAGACATTTAGCTAAAAATGCACGAGGTCCTTGAAATTGTTGTCAGTTGTGAATGTAATAGATAAAGCAGTAGTGGCGTAGGCAAAGAGAAATACTGAAAATCCACACCCTTCTCCTCGATGTCAGAAAAATTAACATTTTTTGCAAACTTCAAAACCCTTTAGAATGTGCCTTTTTCTCCACCAAGCTTCCACAAATGATCATTTTTGTATGATCGAAGTCCTATTTTTAAAAATACACATCGTAAAGTGATCATCCTGCCCCTTCATCAAATAATATCTTGTCCTTTTTGCCGTCCCTCGCTCTTAAATGTCTCATTTTATAAGAACAGGTGAAATACCTTGAATCTTTGATTTTTAAAATTTCAACAAAAGATCATTGGGCATTCTTAAAAAAAAAGTCAAGGCCAAAAAAGTATCCTTCACCTTTGCCCTTATTCCTTTTCGTTCAGACTTACAATATCGAAAAAAATTCTACATTCAAGTGGAGGCATCTACCAGGACACCATAACGTAATATACTTTCATCTATTCCAGAGTGGATTAATTTTTTAGTATTAAAAGGAACATGAGGGAATACTCGATTGAATTTAAAAAGGCTTATCTTTAGTGTGCGAGTCAGCTCATTTATATGATATTCCCAAGTCATTTTACGATCCAAAATTATCCTCAGGTATTTAAATTTATCAACATTTTCAATGGTTGCACAATTACATTGTATGCATTTTGAAAGCTATCTTTTTAATTTTCAATTTTTTCTCCATACGACCAGGTATAGAAGAGCATTGTTTTAGTTTTTTTTTTAATTGAGAAATTATTTATACGTTATGTACCCAATTTGTTGTGCTCTACAAGATGATATCTTCATTTTTTCTGAAAAAATTCAAAATTTGAAAGACTTACACTACTACTTGGATGTACGTGACTTGAAGGCCAAGTTGGAATGGGTTAACGTGCTTCGATTTGGTCGAAGTATAGCTTATAGGTGTTTTGGGACTGAATGGATACGGTATTTTTTGAAATACATAATTTGGAATTTTTGCCATCTCACCCACTAAAAAGTTTTGTTTGGTCCTAAAAACACCATAGCTAAAATTTCGGCAAAAAGCTGCACTCGAGCTCCAACCTTTTTTTTGAGAAAAAAATTTTGTGGTAGATTTTTCAACTTTTTTCACATTATACTCCGTATTTTGACCCGTATCCAATCGTTGTTTCCGACGAATTGAAGTATTTGTCATCAGTGTCCGATAACATTGAACTACTCGGCGACGTGTCGCGGCGCTTAGCATCGTGCACGGGCTTCAGGCTGGTAGCGTTTGTTATGTGACTTCAATGTTGATGAAGTACGGGTTAATATTATTCGAATTGGCTGAAAATTTAGCTATGACGTTCTTAGGGCCAAACAATACTTTTTAGTGGGCGAGATTCCAAAAATTCCAAATTTTGTATTTTAAGAAACATCGTAATATTCATGTGTACCATTTTTATGAACTGTTCTCCAGCAGTGGAAAAGGTCAAAATTTACCTGAAGGCTACAAAACCTTTCGAAAATGAATTCAATTTATTTTGGGAGGGAGGGGGTTGAAAGTAGGGTATGTACCAAATTTTAGCTTTTTTCGCTGATCAGATCATATTTTCATGATTTACACGACAATAAGATAATTTTGAAATTTGAAAAATTTGCCAAAATTCGAGAAATAAACTTCAGGACTTGAAATTTTGGAAATGGAGTTCTTTTAATATGCCCTTTCAATTTATTTATTAATTGACTCAAAACTTTACATTGAGTTGTGGGATACTTGCCTTATTAATTTTGAAAAAGTAGCGAAAAACATGTGTTTTTTTTGGTTTTGATTTTTTCGAGCACGTTGCACTTAATTTCGGAAACCCCCTCAAAAAATATATATGATAGATGAACACCTAACAAATATAATAAAAAAAATTCCCAACATGAGTTCTCCTCCTCACCCGCAAATGTTTTGATTTTTTTTGTTGAAAATTTCAACAAGAAAAAAATTGGGAAAATGTGAACTGAAAATTTTCAAAAAATTCTCATTCATAGTAATCAGTAAGATGTATAATCGGTGAAAATTTCAAATTTTTTTCACTTTCCCCTTCCAGAGATTTCGACATTTGGGGTGCGATAATTCCACAAGGGGCGGGTATGAGGAAGGGGGGGGGGGTCAACAAAATTTTTTGAATGTTTTTAGACCATAAGAAACAAACATTTTGGTTCAAATTTGATCGATTTCGAGTCGGGGGCCATTTTTCACCCTTATTAGGAAAGACTCTGCGTTACACAAGCGTTGATGACGCGAATAAGTAATTACATGCATATATTAAATGGGGAAATAATGTTCGGGAATAAAATAAGTATTGATAGAATCGCAATCGCTTCGTATATTCGTCATGTCAAGTATACAGCGGCGATATATTTATATACTCGAATATTTTACACGGTGTAGTTGAAGATCTTTATTTTTTTTTGAAAAAATTCAAAATTTGAAAGACTTACACTACTACTTGGATGTACGTGACTTGAAGGCCAAGTTGGAATGGGTTAACGTGCTTCGATTTGGTCGAAGTATAGCTTATAGGTGTTTTGGGGCTGAATGGAAAAAATTTAGAGGATATGCGTCTTGAAATTTCTACTTTCGCAAAATAAGGGACACCCTAACACTGGTGAATAATGAACACTGCTCATAAATAAGTTTTCAAATAAATAATGAAAATGACTAAAAGTAGCTGTAGAAAAATACATGCGTACAATGTACATACATGTACTCATCCATTTACAAGAATTTACACTTTCTCGAGATTACCAACAGCTTTCAATTTTACTCGAAAAAGAAAAAAACAAATCATCACAATATCTAGGTACATTATTATTCTATTAATTTTTTAAAAACTTTCTATCGCGTTCGTATATTTCTAAGAGAACTACTATTTTCGAATGACGAGAGAGAAGAGGTAACACGACAGAGCAAAACGGGGCGAAATTTCTATCGTCGAAATAATAAAGCCACCTACTTACGTACCGTACGTACGTTTACGGGCACAATACGTATCACATTCCAATGTAGGATTCGTTTATCGATGCTAAGCTATCAATAACCTCAAAGTTGATGATTTTTTCATCTGTGGGTCTAAGCGAAGTGGAAAGTTTCTGTTTGTAATTCAGCAAGCGTAGATATACACACGTATACAGACGAACACTAAAAGAGAGATTTTTATAAGTGAACTTTGGCCGGGGAAAATATTGAATCACAGGGCCGTTGAATTTCGTGAAGAAGAATGCTAGTGACATTTTATCGTATACGAATGTAATCTCGATGATTTCCATAAAGCGCGTACACACACACACATATATATACACATATATGTTTAGTATATATACACATATAGGTTTAGGTACGTATACTACGAGTGTAAGAAAACGAATTTTAGGTTAAATATTTCGGATGGCTGGTTACCCATTCATGTTGTTCGCGTCACCATAGATTGCGCGTTATGCGTCCGATTTTTTTTTTCAATTTTTTTATTTCTTTTTATTTTTTTATTATTATTATTATTTTTTTTTTTTGAAACATTTTTCCGAACTAATCTATTGATTTTGGAGTTATTTTGCATGTTTCAGAAAGATCGATCGATCAAGCTGCGACGGACGGGGTTTGTTACCGATGTATTTGATAGGGACGGAGATCGCCTCAACTTGGAACGTTACTAATTGCGCAGTGGCCATCGTCGGTAGTTTACTAATTATGAATTTCGAATTACCCGGAATACGCATCGTCGGCCATCGGCTCGACTAATCCGCAGAGCGAGGATTATCCGCGTACGATGGGCGTACATCGTTACAATTACACCGATAACGAGCAAGTGGATACGTTGAGAAATTTACGCTACAGCCAACCTAGTTCGTCGAAGGAAAATTCCGCCATGGTCGGCAACTACAGTTCAGCCGCCGTCGGCGTCAGTCCGCAGGTCATCATGGAGCCTGGTGGCGTTGTAGATTTGGTACATAACGTCATCACGCATCTGTCACACAATTCAACCACATTCAGCTATACGCTGGATGCTACCTTGTCTACGACCATGTTACCCGGCAAAGTGAACAACTCCTCCGAAGACGGTTACGCCGAAGCCATATCGGATTTTCGGCATTCTTTACTAGTAACAGTATTATTTTGTGTCGCTTATGTATTGGTTTTTGTGATCGGAATTTTCGGGAATGTGCTCACCGTAGCTGTCGTTTGGCGATTACCAAGAATGCGCAGTGTTACCAATTATTTTATCGTTAGTTTGGCTGTAGCTGATATTCTGGTGCTGGCGTTATGTTTACCTGGGACGCTCATGTCCAATATATTTGTTCGTAAGTAACATCCGTTATTGTATTGTTTAGTAGCGTGCTTAAATGTGACGTTTCTTTGTTCTTAATACCCGCGAATTTCAAAGTATTGAAAATAGACGAAGACTGCGCCAAAACGGAACATTTCAGTTCACCCTTTAAGCTCTGAATAACAAAATCTTAAAGTCTTCCATATTTTCGTCACAGGTGAGAAGATCTGTGCTACTCTGTAAGGTACTCAAGAACAGATTTTTAAGAAATTTTGGATAAGGCTTAAGCCAGAGAGCTCTCTACCCCCCCCCTCCCAGTGGGTTAATGATTCGTTACGACAAGCGTTTCCATTTTGAAACAGTTCCGACTTCAAAAACCTAAAAAAAATTGTTATACTTTCATTCTAACTATTTTTAGAAGCTAGGTCTTTATCCAGGCAAACTTTTATCTGCTCTTTTTATTAACGCTCGCTGATTTAACAAATCAAGTAAAAAATGATTTAACTAATACTGTATTTTAATTAGTATGAATTGAAAATGGCTGAAACAAATCTTTTGGATTTTTTAGTTAAAAAATCCAACTACTAAAAAAGCATACAGAGAAATTTCCGGTTTGCCGGAGAGTCAGCTGGCACCTGACACTCAATACTGCTTGCGAGGTAGGAAGCACGAAGGCAAATTTTGGAAAATATAACATAAACCATTTTATAATTTATAGTCACAATGTCCCCTTCCAAAATCTCGATAGCATGACAAATAAAAAAGTAAAAAAAAATTTTACGAGGATTTTTTCACTCGTGGATAATAAATATCCCTGAAACTCGCAAACATTATATCAGCTTTTGCAACTGAAGGCTGGTTACAAGCCCGGTATCTTGTACGAAAAATAACGACAAATTAGCATTTTCAGGATACTTTTAAATGCTCATTTTTTGAATTTTCATTCTTCCTTTTCCTCAAAATTTTTGCCGTTGCTTTGCTCCGTTTAGATTTTTTTCAAACTCGCTCAAAAGTCTTGGAAATCAAAGATAGGTATTAGCATAGATCTATAGCACCATTTTTCCCCCAGAGATGGCGCTGTACAGGTATTTAAAAATTGAACAAATGAGCAATTTCATGATTTTGATGCAATCATCAATCCAACAAACAGACCTTGTAGGTACAAATTTTTCCCTTAAATTTTGTTATACGCGCAATTTGCATATCTTCGTCATTAAAGGGACATCATTCATTTAAATTTTATAGGCCCCTTCAAATAACCAACATAGGCAAGTTTTGTAAATAACCAAACATGTTTGCAAATGTTGCCTACTGCAAGGTTCACTACTCGAAACCAAGATTTTCAATCGAGGTAATGTCAAATTTTGAATGCAAAAAATGTGTCCAAATCGTGATGCTGAACAGTAGACCGTGTAGAAGGCAACTTTTGCAACATGTTTGGTTGTATGCAAAGTTTACCCATTTTGATTATTTGAAGGGGCCTATAAAATTCAAACGAGTGCTGCTCCTTCAATAACGGAGATGGGCAAAATATATAGGTAAAAAAATTTATAGGAAAAATTATTGTGCATGAGGTCCGCCTATTGGAGTGATGATTGGATCAAAGTTTTGAACTTACTCATTCGCTCAATTTTTAGATGTCTGTACACTACAGCGTGTTGAATTCGTCTCTATATGTATTATAGATCTATGCTCATACGTATCTTAATTTCCATGACTCCTGTGCTGGGTTTAAAAATTTATCTAGTAATTGACTTCCTACTGCATGTGCAGAAGGATAGACGACTAATGATAGAATTCCAGATCGTCGTCGTTATTGTCGCGTCTCCTTGTCAGGAGCTGGTGTGCATCTACGCCTATATTAGGCGGCTCCTTGCCCTCTTAATGGGTGAGTTAGCTGGTGAGTTCGTTTTTACCAGTTCTGATCGTTTTCTTCCTCTTGATGATTTTCCTTGTTTCTTTCTCCCTAGAGCCAGCAAGAAAATGCCATTTTTTTGAACATTATACGCTACGTATTTCTGCTTTCTGTTTTTGACATCTTTCTAAGGAACTTACTGTTTTTCACCAATTCTTGTCAGGAGCACTTCATTTCTTACATAGTTCTTCGGTGAGACCCTGAGTAGTCGGCGATAACACCCTACTTCGAAGGCGAATTTCTTCTTTTCACACTCCGAACTCATGAGTCACTTTTTTTTTGCAATTTAAACAAACTTGTGGGCAATTAGGAGAATTTTGAGCGTTGAAACCTTCTCTACTTGGTTAACAAAAAATTGAATTTTCCTAGGCTATCAAGTCCGTTTTTTATGATGAAAAATATCATTTTCCCCAAACTTTTTTCAATAAAAGCATCAAAGTTTAGTATTTCTTAACGTCCAAAATTGTAATCAGTTCGACGGTAGTCTATTAAATTATTGGCAGCGCGGTTTGATTTAAAAAAAAAAAAAAAAAAAAAAAAAAAAAAAAAAAAAAAAAAAAAAAA
>FIZR01010947.1:0-13455 GCA_900060175.1 Ferrisia virgata
TTTTTTTTTTTTTTTTTTTTTTTTTTTTTTTTTTTTTTTTTTTTTTTTTTGGTGTGTGTCTGTGTTTCTTTTCTTTCTCTGTCTCTTTTCTTTCGGTCTATGTTGTCTCTTTTTTTCGTATTGTTAGTTTCTTTGTGAAGACCCATGAGGTGAACTAGCATTTTCTTCTTTTAGTGGCTAATTTTTTTTTCCTTCCTGTCTTTGGTTTTCATTTTCTTTTATAGGTACGTCTCCGAGTATTTTTCTCCCTTCTTTCTCTCTACTGTGGGCCTCTTTGCCCATCTATCTGAATGATTTTTACGTTGTTCGGTATTGTTAAGTAGTAGATGCGACAATGGTTCTTTCAGACTTTCTATACCGAATTAGTAACTAACCTTAATTTGTTGCGAACGATGTAATGCTCCTATGAAAACTAATGTAATTGTAGCCGAGAATATAGTTGGCTTTAATTTATTTGAGCTGAGTAAATTGAGATGAGTTTTCATTATGAAATAAGTGAGGGGGGGACATGGTATCAGCTTCTTTTTAGGTGGATTCATCATCCATAAATTTTTGAAATGATGGTTTGATATTAGATCGGCACTGCTACAATTTGATAGTGTTTTTGTCATTTTCCAAATCTTGGTCTTTCAATTTTTCGATTAAATTTTCAAAACTTTGAATCACATTTGAGACGTAATACTCAGTTTTATTTTTGATTTCTATACTCGTGTATGTATCTAGAATGTTGGTTGTAAGACTGTATCGTTGTATTTTAAGGGGAATTTCGAAAAGCTGTTTTCAATCTTCTTTTGGTACCAAATTATTTGGAACACATACTTGTACTATCATATCTTTCGATACCTCAATACAGCACTCTGTTTCATGTCTTTGTGATGATCGCCTAAGCGCATAAAACAATATGTACTCTTCATTTTTAGTCATATTCGACCGAGGTGTTGTGGTGTGGTTATAGGTAGGATAAGAAATTTATGAGGAATGAAGAGTAGCGATGTCTATTCAGAAATCATAGGAATAGGAAAAAGGAATTGAGACTTATTAGGAATATAGAGAGATAGAAATTGATAGGCTCAAGAAATTAAGATAGGTTCGTTCAGGCTTTGTGTAGGAGTGCTGGAATGGATAGGGTAGCCCACAATGCCGTAAGGCCCATGCCATGGGCGAAGGCTGCTCTCAACCACTGACACTCTGTCCGGTCTTGCGCTACCCTTTTTAATAAGTTATTTTTTATAAATTTTACTATTAAATCCCACCACCTCACCCTTTGCCTTTCTTTTTTCATTTTTGCCAGTGGACCTCGTGGATCCCATGAATTGATTTTATATGTCCATCTGTTATCCCTTACTCTACTAAAATGTCTCGCCCAGGCCCAAATTTTGCCCCTTATTTCTGCCAAAATTGATTTATTTTCAAGTTTTTGGTTCAATTTGACTACGCTTATTTTATCTCTTAATTTTACCCCTAGAATGGATCTATTAATTGCATTTTGTGCTACTTTTAATTTTTGTTCAATTTTTCCTGAGAGGAATCAACTTTGGGCTCCCTATGTAATTGTGGGGAGTACGCATGCTATCTATCATAACATTACATCATAGGTGGTGTCGCGAATATGACACAAGGGGGGAAAGTAAGTCTCCTAAAGAAGACAATGTCATAAGAAAGATGACAACAAAGCAAAAGGCATACGTTTAATTTCATGCAGTAGAGTATAAAGAAAAAAAAATCATAAAGATATAATATAAGGACAATTGAACTAATTATTGAGATCTTCGCGAAGCCGCATCTGAAAAAGAGAAAAGGGTAAATTAGTATGTATAATAGATACATACTAGGTAAGCATTTACCCTAAGTACAAGTAAGGTGGAGGAGGAGGATTGAGAAGATTTTGCCTACCAACATATACCTGACTGTCTCACCAAACATTGTTGCCAAGATATTCACTGAAAAGAGTACTGGCTCTGCGGCATGTTCGCAGAGTCGAAAACCTAAGGTGAGGTTTTCGACAGATGGTCACTCACCACAAAAAAACATTTGCAACATCGTGCGGAGTACATGTACATAATATCAACATTTGATAATATTAAATATAGGTAAATGAAATGGTACTTAACATCGTGCACATGGGCATCGCCCATGGCATTGAAATAACATCAAATGATAGGAACATTACAATTTAGCTTATATACTAACTTATATTCTAATTACAACTGTCACCTTCTGATATGCAAAATATCGCAAAAAAAATAAAAATAGAATAAGGTGACTTTAAAAAACAGTTGAACATATTTACATTGGGTCACGGCAAATTAGTTATATAATAATAATTTCGATGGCACATATACATATCGGCATTGTATCATCGCTGAAGTAGCAAAGAAAGATGTCGGTATATGTATGTCGAATGTAGGAACAGTTTTACTGTGGTTTCTGTTTGTACTGACGGGCAGCTACCTGCTTAAGATGCTGAAGTATGTGTCGGTCTACGCTGGGGAGATGCGTCAGGAAGCCTTCGTTATTTCGCTCAGGTTCTTCATCATGTCCTGGGATTTCCAGTAAAGATTCGCTGTACAGCATGAAAATTCGACCCACATACACTGTGGGTAAACCTGCGAGAAAATTGGCCTCATGTTTGATATGAGGAATTATTATTATGTAAGTTACTCCGCGTTGCGAGAGTATTTGTACCACATCGTGGTATTCTTGTTCTTGTAGGTTGTTACTCTTAACTATGTAGTACCTATACCTACAATGGTTGGCGCGAATATCGCACTACCAATTCGCTGGCGCGAAGACTCACGCTTCCAAATCTGAAGGGCGCGTTGACTTCGCACTGAGATCGAAACAAAGGCGCGAAAATCACAATCACACGGGCAGACTGAGACTGAAAATACACAGTAAATGGTGAGCCAGTTTATTTGTGACCAGCTCTCAACTGACTGACTATAGCAACGTACATTACCTTCTATATATACAAAAACTGTTAAATTTAACTAGCCAATGATGATCGATCTTTGGCTAGTGCTGTTTTGAATCTTAATATATTAGTTAGCTTATAATCCTACATTCTAAACGCGTGAGTGTTGAAGATGAGTCACCTTCCATGTTGGCATTGCCGCATGAAAAGATGATGCGAGGCGGGAAACGCTCTATTTGGCGTGTTCGTTGAATATTTGCCTGAGAAGCAGACTCTGTTGATGTAGTCACCAACGTCTTCTGTGGTACTGGGATGGCTGAAATTTGGAGTAGAGGAAGTTTCTCCATCTCGTTTTCTTCCTCCTCTTCTTCCACAGAGGAGAGTGGCGAAATTTTGGACACTGGAGCGTGTGATTGTAGTTCCAATATCGTAGGAGCTTGTTCTAAGTTCAGTTTCTGAATACAGTAAACGATGTATAGTACTACCTGAACCCACAACAATTACATTACCACTTTCTTTCATACGTACATTAAATACATTATTAGGAAATAAAGTTGAAATGGCATTTAATTCTACATGCCCACCAAATTCCCCATTTGTACTCATGGTTTGCATATAGTGATCACGATCACCTATAATGAAGTTCCCATACATTGACCATTGTTCACTAATATTTTTTACAACACGTTTTCGAATGTCTTTGTGGAATTTTTCATCACCATAAAGACAACACGACGCGGCACGAAATAAACACTTGCCATCACCAATGATTGGTACCACTTCAAATTCTTTGAAATACATCATGCATAAAAATTAATAACACACAACTCTACTAACATCTGCTCTAAACACGGTAACAAACTGCAATGACCAAACATTGGAAACATTTCATAAATTGTAATATCAGATACACTTGCGTGAAACAAAACAACTTGCTAACTTGCTGCTACTGGACAATCACCACGCACATAATACGACAACTCCGTACAATGTGTTCGTGTTAGTGTGTACTGTGTAAACAGTTACATGTGTAGTAGTGCTGAATGGTCGCGTAACGAAAATTCCAGTTAATGCATAAAATTTACAAAGGAAAACTGATTTTTTGTGCCTTTATTGAATTTTCAATTTTTTTTTGTTTGATGACATATCTACACACAAAGGCAGATATTTAAAAAAAAAAAATCAGGAAATTTGGTTCACAGGGTAAGGCTGGCCGACTGTCTGAAGGCAAAAATCGACAAAATTTGACGTTTTTTTCAAATTTTGGGCTTTTTAAAACAAAATTTTCAAACTTTCAATGGGTGATGACATAACTACAAATCATACCCAACATTTAAAAAAAAATCAAGAAAATCGGTTCATTGGATAGGGCTGGCGAATTTACCAAAGTTAGCGCTTTTTTTCGCGTGTTTCAAGACTTTTATAATATATAGATCCCATATCTATCACAGGCTGGATGGGTGAAAGATACAAAAATAAAAAGTAATAATAATAAAGAAAATCCAATGACTCGAGGAAAAAAGAAAAGGGGAAAAAATGTATTAAGGGTAGAACGTTTGATTAAACAAGTGTTATTAACGCAGTGATGGCTACAGTAGCGTAAAAGTTGCGAAAATAATGTAAAAAGCCTGAATAATTACACATATCTGTAGCACCAAAACCGCATTGCTGCGTGAAGCTTTTTGAAATAGTTAAACAATTTTGTTATTACATATGAAAATTAATTTCCACATTGTGCAAAGTGTATAAGATCGTGTGATTTCTTCACCAGATGAGGTGCTCTTTTGGCATCAGAATACTTAGGGTAGGAATATATACTTCATATAAACTAAAGCGATTTCATTGAAACGTTTATTTTGCTTCTCATTCGAGCGCGCTGTGGAAGTATTCTCATCTGGGTTAACACGCGAGAAAAAAATTTAATAATATAGTCGCAAGTTGAAATTACATCTAACGTTTGCTAAATTGCATAACGTAACGTGCTACTCCATTTGGAGCGTCTTGCCTCAGCCTATATGTTAAGTATTTTAAAAGCTTTAAAAGCTTAAAACATCTAATGCAATTTAAAAGGAAAGGCAAGACTCGTTCAAAGAAGACGAATTCCTTGCAGATAGGTAGGTAGGAAGGTACTAGCTAGTCATTTTATCGTTGTAGCTCGCATCGTCAAAGTGTCACGTTCTAGCTGCTACATACACACAATTACGATAGATAGATAGATAGGTAGGAGTAGTAAGTGGGTCACTTGAGCGCACTTTTTAACGATTGACGTCATATTGCGATCAAATGACCCAGAGAATAAAATTAAAGTATTGTTACAGTGTATACACACACATTCCAAAAAAAAAAAAAAAAAGACAAAATAATGTATAAAAATATATGTATTAATGATATACAAACAAAAAAATACTTATAAACAATTAAATTGACATACTTATAAACAATTAAATTGACGTTAATTTATTAAAAAATGAAAATGTACTTACATATAAATATTGGTCTTATCTAAACGCTTGATAGATTTTCAACTGCCCAAATTTTGTAATTTGTGACATGCACATCTCTTCTTCACCAAATTGTTCCATGAGGTTGAAATTTGTATCCCCATTGCACTGAATCTTGTCACCATATATATCTCTCACAAGAATTACATAAAACTTGACCACTGAAATGGCTTCATTTTTATATTTTCAGCTATACTACCCATTGTTGTATGATTCACATGTTACTCCAGTGAAAATTTTCTCCCAGTCCAGAGAAAACCCCATTACTCCACATATGAATTTAAACTGCTGCACCAATACTGCATTGGTATATATCATCCAACTGGAGCTTTTGCGATATATGCAATGAGAATTACAATCACTTCTGATTGAAAGTTAGTCTTAGGAGGTGATTGAGATGTTCCTTCCGAATTGTTGATTTTTTATACGTTTAAATTTATCTAAAAGAAAAGAAAAAATCGAAGATTTTGGGTGCATCCCGTAATTAGTACTTGGTAAATAAATTTGAACAAATTTTAATCCAAGCATCACATTTTTTGTTACGATTTTTATAATTTAAATCGGAGGTATCCCATATTTCTGGATATTTTGCCACTTCAAATATTAGTAATTCGGAATCGACATCCATCATTGCAAAAAATGATTCAAATGATCACGCCGTTGGTAAAAATAACGCTCGTGTATTGGACTGGTGTTATTTCTATTGGAGGAAGAAGAATCTCTGATCTGTGATTTGCAGATTATATCATCTTAATTGCTTTGGATGAAGAGGAAATGGCTGAGCTCATCTACCAGATGAAGACAGCCAGTGAAAAACTTTGACTTCGTATTGATACATCAAAAATGAAAGTCACTGTGGTGGCTCAGGCCAAATTCTAGTTTCTATAGCTTTGAACGTATTCAAAAAGGTGAACGCTTTCGTATATTTAGGCTCTATCATATAGAAGCAGATGGAGTCTTGTTGGCAGAAATACAGCGCCAAATTGCTCTGAGCAAATCAGCTATAACCAGACTGAGTAATGTCTCATGAAATAACATGATCTCCTGAAAAGCAATGAAGAGACTTTCACAGTCACTTGTTTTCTCTGTTTTCTTATATGCTGTGGAAACATGGACGTTAAAGGTAGATGATAAAAGAAGAATCGACGCCTTTGAGATGCAGGTCTGGCAAAGGATGCTGAGGATACCCTGGACAGCGGGACGAACCAACATTTAAATCGTCAACGAAACACAGGAGCCAGTCAGGCTAAGTGTTTCATGTGAGAAACGTATTCTAGGGTATTTTAAACATGTGACCAGGAGAGAAGTTGGAAATCTCAAAAAAGGTGTTCTCTTTAGTAAGGCCTGTGGTAAAAGAGGGAGAGGAAGAGCTCCAACCAGTTGGTCTGACATAATAAAGCGCGAATGAGATTTGCGGTAAAAGCTGCTTCACAGGCATGGAATCGTGATAGGTGGCGCACTCTTAACCTACTGATGATGATGAACAAAAATTATTTGACCCTTTGTCGCCAATTGGGCTGTTTGGAATTCTTTATATATATTTATTGGCACATATACATAAGGTTAAAAAGGGGGGGTTATGAAAAGAACACGCTAATGCAAGCTCATACAGTTTCAACAAAAACTTGTAATAATTGCATTACCTATTTAAAAAAATAAAGACATCCCGAAGTAAAAAATTACCCATAGAAAATTTCAGAGAGTTGAAAAATAATGAATAGGTATTTACCTAGCCTATGCTTTATTATAAATGTTGTTTGGGCATAATTACATTGAATCAAGCGTATTGAAACATAATTGTCAATTTTTTTGACAAATTTTTCATTGGAAATAAAACTTTTCTTTGCCAACTTTTAATGCTTTCCTCAGATACCTGACAATTAATATTCACAGAACATTCTTGATCAGATACATGATATTCATTATTGAAATGCGAACAAAAGTTGAAAATCAGTAAAGAGAACTCCAATCACTGCTTGAAGTTCTCTTTACTTATTTTCAAAACCCGTGTAAAAAATCGCACGAGACTACAATGTGTGGGAGTTGAATGTAATATAGGTATCTGTTAGTAGTACTTAGAACACTGCATATATACCATAAAGAGTATAGTATTATGTGTAGTTGGCTCAGTTAGGCAAGCTTTTCTCTCCGGCTCACTTGCGCTTGGTACATTGCTCTCTTTCTGCTCGTATTTCTAACCTCAAAAACACATACATCATATTGCAGCGGGAAACCTTTCTCGTTTCTGACATTGTCTATTCTATTTTCTGTATTAATTTCCTTTCACGCCGAAAATAGTCTATAAATTATACGTTTTTCACATGATACTTTGTTGCGTTGAAAATATTTGAACGGTACACGACCATTTCATAAATTTGCCCGGTCTCTTTTCGTCGTCCACGCCATCGCCATCTTTATTCTCCTCCAGCACGTCCTCATTCGCCATGGTCCTAGAGGTGGCGGTGGTTGTCGTCGTCATACTGCAAATAAAATTTCAACAAACGACCATCGTTCGTTATGCCGGACTGTACCTTATATATATACTGCACTGTATTTAATTCTCCTTTTTCTTTTTTCCTTTCTGCTATATGCTGTTTAGTTTCTTCTCCGCTCGTCTATTTTTGCCTGTTTTGCTCTCTTTCTCATTTTCTTTTGATTTTTTTTTTCTTAGTAGGGTTTTATATTGAGGTTGCTTTGTCGTTTTCTTTCTTTTTTTTTTGGTTTTGTTGTGCGTTATAGGTCGTATTTTTCTTGCGTTATGTTTCATACAGATACCCACACTAAATTTAGTATTTGGATATGTGCTATGTACTGTATGTGTATTCAGCCGAATGAAAGACTATAATGGTAGATAAATTTATAAGTTTGGAAATACATATGAGCAGGTACTACAGAGCTGTATCCAATGAAGGAAATGGAAGTTTTTTTTTTTCTTTGCTAGCAAGTTTTTAAAACAGATTTACATCTTACGTGTGATCGAATCACTTGCCAAATTTTAATCGATCAATAATATGTGGAAAAAATGTTTAACTAAAACAGTTTACTAAGGATTCGATGTGTGAATGTGAGTGATTTCTGACCAAATGATACCTCTACCTTCAAGCTTGACCCATTCTGTGAAGAAAAACTCAAAATTTTGAGGTGTTGAATGTTTGGAAAATTTTGTTCTTCTGATCAGAGTGAGAATCTGATTTAGTTTCGGACTCTTTCATTGAAAGTCATGCACATAAATTTACCAGTTTCATCGGGAGTGATGAACGCGGTTTTATGTCTGGATTCCGGAGCAATGGGTATCTGGAGATAACCATGTGCCAAATCGAATAATGCGAACCAGATCGCTTCAGCGAGCTCCAGCAGATGGTCTTCCATATCGGGTAATGGATAATGTTCACGCACTGTCTGCGCATTTAAACGCCTAGAATCGAACACAGGACAATATTCACCGGATTTCTTTGACACTAACATAGCTGGACTCGCGTATGGGCTGCTTGTGTCGGTTACAATACCGGCGTCGCGCCATCCGGCGATGATACGTTTCAGCTCTCGGCGTTTGTCTAAAGTAAGTTTGTATGGACGGCTCCATACCGGCTTACTATCAGGTACTTCATCGATACGCATACTACCGATATCAGTGCGGCCCAGTTTGGTGATTGACGTAGCAAAACAATCACGAAATTTATTCAGTAGTGTAAGTAACCGCTTCCGGAACTCGTTTGACGCTTCCTCTCCAATTTTGACGTCGTCTGGCTTGATTTCGGAACGCTGCGTAATTTTATCATCTAACGTAGCCTTTATATTTACCAATGATACCATCTCGGCATCATGATACACGGTAGCATTTGCAACACAGCTGTTCGCAGGTAGGGCAACATATAACAGCCATTAACCGCCGACACGACGCTATTTCCATTTATAACTACGATATCGGACTCGGAGACGTGATAATCGGCCCTTACACGAACAAAATTAACGGATCTCGGCTCTAAGGTGACGTCATCGATTGTGCGAAGTTTTACTTGCGAATTTTCACACGCAGCGGCGATGTTTTGTAGCGCATATTCGCCAGAATACGCAAACACGACGTCTTCGCCTATACGAGCATAACAAATCGACGAATGATCAGTGAATGGTCGGCCTAATAATATACTGCATGGTATGGCCGCATCGGGTACTACGTGAAATGGTACACCGGAGACGTCCTGGGTAGGATAACATCTACCCTACATAATGGTTTTCCTGATATCTCTACTGGACATCCATTGGTGAGAAAGTATGAAAATCAAGCATAAAAACCTTTAAATCGAAATGTAGCCCCAGGTTTCTACTATTACTATACAAAATTTTATCGCAATCGGTTCTGTAGAACAAAAATGAAAGCCATGAAACCAAGCCAAACCCATGTAAAGTACCATCCAAAATGAAACAATGAATAAACGAAGATATCCAATTACATAAATGTTGAAAATAGCTAAAAAATGAATAAAGTGGTTGAGTGGTTGAATTATATCCGCATAACTCCTAAGTAAGTGGTATGAAAGTTCCAAGGATGTAACCTCGATTCAGGCTGAGGAAGATTTCCAATGACAAACTTCACTCTCTCATTACAATCATACTACAAGAAAGTGAATGAGTGAATTTTTGCAAACTGAAATACTTTTTCATCACTGATTGTTCTACTGTGCTAAGAAAATGAATACGAGAGTCATACAAAAAGTAAGGTTCCCGCCCGTACAACTCTGGTAAAAAAGGACTGATCCGGGTGGGCGTGGTCTCCTCTCGTAGCTGAAACCCTTCTGCTTCCAACAAAACCTGTCTGGTATTCGCGCATGTTTTCGTTCTCGAGTTGTACGCAATCGCGATGTTCAACATTTTAGGGCTTACCGCCGATTCTGAATTGCGCGCTATTATTCGTTATCTGAACTATAAAGGCAAAGCGCCTATCGAAATTCACGCCAAAATTTTGGCTGTTTATGGCCCTGTGATTAGTGTTCAACATGTTCGAAAGTGGGTTCGAGAATTTCGTAATGGTAGAAAGAATTTAGAAGATGAACAGCGCAGTGGCAGGCTGTCCGTCATTACCGACGATTTGATCGCGAAAGTCGACGCTCATCTGCGTTCTGATCGCCGTCGGTCCATTTCTGAAATTATGGAAGCATTTCCCAGTATTTCTAGAGAGGTACGCTACACACCATTATTCATGACCAGCTGAAATTTTGAAAGCTAGATTATGGGTGGAAAACACTTCAACACGGACGAAGAACTTGGAAATTTCGTCGTTGACTGGTTATTAAATTTGGTGGTAGTGAGCTATGAGGAAGGTATCTATAAGTTAGTTCATAGACTCGACAAATGTTTAAATTTAAGAGGAGAATATGTTGAAAAATAAAGAAAAGTATAATGAATTTAAATTCGTTGACAGTTTTTTCCTAGCTCTTTTCATTCTTTTTTTTAGAAAATTGGGAACCTTACTTTTTGTATGACCCTCGTATATTGTGAGAAATAATGTAGAAAATCAACGCAAGTGGTTTTAAATTTTTGATAAGTTCATTCAAGAGAGGTACTGCATTAGTTGAAAATCATACGAAGAATAGATGCACATTATCACAAACATTTTTTCCGGTAAATTGTATCATAAATAAGGGAGATTATAGAAACGTAATGCATGTGAGCCCTGAATATTCGCGAGATTGAGCAAGTGAATAGGCAAAACCTGTTAGACATGATCCTTATTGTTATTTTACTGAACTAATTGTAATAAAATTTTTTATGGTAATGGTAAAAATTTGAGGCTACATTTTGGTTTGGAAAATTATTTTTCTGGCTCTTTTGTTGTTGACATATCGCGCAATGGAATATACTTATTGATCCGCCTTCGTATGTATCGTTCAAAATCATGTAATTTTCGAATAGAGAAGTTCACTGCTGCTCATTTATACGAACATGGCATTCAAATCTACACCAACAGTCTTCCATGAAAGGAGCAAATTTTTCAAACCCGATAATATTGTAACCCAAGCCTTCGGTTTTCTTGTACGATATGTGTTGGACGGTTATTGGTTGAAGGGGCTTATCAATTGAGACGGATCACCTTGCATACTCACCCATCCAGTTCAACTGTTGGATGAAATCTAAAACTGTATTGATTGTTCGTTTAAAAATAGGTAAAAGAAAGTAAGCTCAACTGCGAAGCAACAAATAGAGAGCATACCTTTATACTTAATCACTTTGTACATACATTATAAAGGACGTGTGGCTAGGTACACCTACCCACGAAATTAACACTTCGTTCCAGCTCGAAGGCCAGTCAAGAAACACACTTTTTTTTTCTAACGTTAATTCATCTACTCGAGAGAAAACTGTTCGAAAATTATTTCAAATTAAACGAAGTAAACTTTTCGTACTTGGTAACAAAGCTTCTTGCATCTGTTTCGACTCATTTTGGCGTTGGCACGCGTGATGTAAATTTTAATAACATTCCAGCTCGTTTCTCTCTTTCTCTCTATCTCATTCTCTCTTTAACGACTCACCTATCACCCCTTCATACTGTATACCTAACCTACAAAAGAGACCCGACAACGCGCCGGGGGTAGAATTTCACGAGATACGTGAGTATGTTTAGGTAGTAGGTAGTAATTAGTTTAGTTGTAACGGGGACGGTACTATGGTGATGGTGATGGTCGTTCTTATGCATGTGTAGTACACTTAGTCGAGCAGGTTCGATTTATTATCTGGTAATAGGATCTTTGATTAAAGCGCCAAGGCGACGACCAAATTCGACGTGCAATTAAATTATCAGAAAGCTCTTATCATACAGTGTCGCTGGTATCTTCGCTATCTCACACATATCTAGCAACAAGCCGACCGGCACCTTTTACTACGCAGGCTAGGCTACGTATACTCGTATAAATGGCAGTATCTTTAAATGGAGCCACCACGTAACTGGCTACGTGCTTTTGTATCCAAGTACCCAGCCAGCTACGTACAAGTATACCCCTTTAGGCTAATGACGAACAAACAGAATAAACAACACGTACACGTATGTATGTAGGTATATGTAGAGAGGTACCAATTGTACTTTTTCTTCTTCGTATGCGTATCTACCGAAAGATGATAGATGGTACCAGCAACCTATGCGAGTAATGAATTTTATACCTGTATAAATATAATATAAATAGGTTAGCGTTATTTGTCGTGGTAGGACACGATGACGATGAATTAGTCACGATAGTTGGCGTAATGCGATATCTCGACGGTATCTTATTTTCTTTACTCTTCTCCACCTTTCATCTTCTTCTAACCGAGTGTCGTTGCTTATTAGCTTAGGTAGGTAATTTCGTATAATACGAGAAAGGCCTTATATAATGTTAAATTACATCATTTGTAGAAAAAAATCCCTCTTTTTAAAAAAAAAAAAAAACGATTTCCTCGTTAATAGGTATCCTACCTTTGGTGTAAAATTGAATACGGGAAATGAATTGATTTTATTTTCTATCTTGAACTTGAATTCAACTCGATGGTGGTAAATTTTGGTGAGGTGGATAAAAACGTTGGATATACTTTTCCACAATTCAGTTACTGTTTTATTCATAAACTGTCAAAATTTCTTGTTCAGGTATTCGGTTTTCGACTGATGGTAGCCCTTTGTTATCTTGATTAATGTTATCAATTATTCGTACCACCATGGGCGCTTTGACCTAATTGTCTTTTTTGCTACCAACACTCCTATTAATGCTCTCACTTCAAATTTTGGTAGCGTATCTTATTTCAATGAAAATATTCTACGCGTCTGAATGAGTCATGGTTTTTAGCCTGATTTTCCATGTCATCAGTGGTGGATTTACGTTTTTTGCCGCCTATGGGCAGAAAATGTAGTGCCACTCACTCCCCTGTCAATGTTTTTATCCCTTTGAATTTTTAACCCCCCCTCCCCCCATTTCTTTCAACAAAACTTTTGTAAAATTTGTTGTTTGAAAAACGTTTATTTATTGATAAGTAGCAAAATCTTAAGTTTATAGGTTTATGAAAATAAATTGTAGGTAA
>FIZR01010949.1:0-10600 GCA_900060175.1 Ferrisia virgata
AAAAAACAAAAAAAAAAAAAAAAAAAAAAAAAAAAAAAAGAAGCAACGTGTACTTTCATAATTTCAAATTTAATTCATTTTTCGTCACGCAAATGTTACTATTTTATTTGATATATTGAAAAAAAAAGTTAAAGAAAAAAAATGCATAAAAAATCTAAATTAAAAAGTTAAATAACTTCTAAACAAACTCGACCCTTCTTTGGTGATGGTATTAAAAGAAAGTTCTCACTTTAAAGTTAGACACCCGAGAATGAAGTTGGAAAGCGAAAGTATTCTTTACAATTTCCATCTGTAAATTTTTCATGACGCTCGAGCTTTTTTTTTTTTTTTTTTTTTTTTTTTTTTTTTTTGTTTCATTTCTCTCTCATCGTCGTTAATCTATGTGTGAATAGATGGATATTTGTATGTAACTTCATAAACTGCACTTTTCGAGCATAAATACCTTCAGTGAAGTGGCTCGAGGTTGCGTGATATTTTTTAATTCAACGTGCTATAAAATAAACACATGGAATCTAAGCACGTTGCTTGTACGTACGTTCGTACGTTGGCTGATAAGATTTTTAGGCGTAAATTCGACGCACGATTATGGCGCGATATGGAGAACACACCTCAAGGGATCGAAATGATATTCGAGTGTAGGTACCTAGGCTATATACCTACCTATACGTACACGTATAGTAGAAGCTACCTATAACGGAATATTTGTATAAGCTTATACGTGTAAAATGTGTGTACGAAAATTTCCTGTATACGAGAGAAAACGCGAATTAAATTTTTTGCACAAACAGTAGCGGGCATTAAGCCAATTTTTGCGGTCAATAAAACACCCGATAAATAATCGTACTTTCACGCTCAGACAAATACGAGCGATGCCGACAAAACGGACTCTTTGTATTAATTATAAACAATAACGTTACAAACAAGTAAAATATTGAACGAAAGCCTTTCGTAATTTATAATTAATTCGTTATAAGCGATCGTTGCCGTTGAATTTTCAATCAACTTGAAAATTACTCGTTTATTCTTTTCACAGCACCTTTTTACCAATGCTTCTTTTTCTCTATCACTCTCACTCTCGCTCTCTCTCTTCCTCACAAACGCTATTTCCGATCATCTTAATTCATTGATAAAAGTTTAAAAACTTTGATGACTTTTCAAGTTCGCTTTATTGCAGTTTGCTATTTTCTCAATGATCGGTTCGAGTTGTATTTTATACTTCCTTGAATTTTGGAATCATTAAATGTGGCATGTTTGAACTTACTTAAAAGATTTCAAACTTGTAGAATCAGAGTTTAAAAGAAAAGAAAGAAAGAAAGGAAGAAAGATGTCTGTAGAAATAATAATATACGTATCGTGAAATTCAATTTTTTTTATTCATCAACAGAAACATTGAATGATTGTAATAATTCGGTGTAGATCGTTTTTTTTGTTTTTTTTTTTTTTTTTTTTTTTTTTTTAAAAACTTTTTTTTTTTTTTTTTTTTTTTTTTTTTTTTTTCGTATAGAACGCTTTTGTTCTTTTTTATGCCTAGAACATTTTCTGATTGAAAAAACGAGCTTGCAAGAATAACTGCGAAAATTAACATGAACTACCTCTGTTTAAATTTTTTGACAATATTCATTCACCTTCAAAAAGTACAAAAACCTGGATCTTTCTAGAAAGAGAAAATGTTCATTAAAACAAACCTAAAATTAAGCATGAAAAATGGATGATTTTTTTTTACGCAATTAGGTTTGTAAACTTAATTGCGTACATTTAGAAAATCAATTTTTAAAACTTTGGGTGAATTTGGTCGAGTTCTAGGAATGAAATAAATCTGAAAAGCACCAAAAAGCGTTCAAAAATCCTTTTGTTTTTCAACGGCAAAGAAATGAAATGATATGATGAAAAACCAAAACCCTCCATATTTAGATATTTATTTCAAATTTCAAGTTTTAACTTTCTGGATAGATTTAGAATACCATTTAGTAGATGACCTGAGGTTTTCAATAATCAAAAAGGTTCCATTCTATTAATCATTTTACAACGGTTATGTAATGTAGTTTAGATTTTATGTTGATTGAAAGCCTATCATCGAAAGATGTTTAATAGCGCATTCTATAAATTTGTGCGGGTCGATTTTAGGCTGCACAGTTGACCATCAGCATTGGGTTGTCAACCGTTGAATATGAGCGGTTGACGGTCAACAGTTGGCCATCAACAATGAACCATCAAAATCCGGTCACTCAACATGAGGATTGTTCAGATTTTGATGGCGTAAGCTTTGATGGCCTTGACATTGATGGCCCGCTTTTTTGGACTGTCAACATCTGGATCGTCAACAATTGGATTATGTTTGACAAAAAATTCAATGTTATGAAAAAAAAATGCTAGGCAATTTTCAAAAATCTCAATATTGAGAAAAATTACGAACTTTTTAAAAGTTATGTCACTTGAGGGGTGAGGGGGTGAAATTTGACTGAAAAGTCAAAACCCCCAAAAAGCGCATTTAGATCTCAAACTGAATGTACATACCAAATTTCAGCTTCTTAGCTCAATTTGGTGGGGAGATAGGGGAGGAACAGCTCTTTTTCAGGGTCAAAAAGGGGAAACCCCTATATCTCCCCTCCTAATCAACTTGGAAGGCTGAATTTTGGATATGTTATACAACTTTTAGTTTTTTATCAATTGGTTTAAAAAGAAGCAATTTCTGCGTTTTTGGTTTCTCAGCACTTCTCCCCCCAAATTGGGGCATGACTGAATTTTGACTCAAGTTCATCCCCACTCATATATATCTAATTCGCTGCCAAACTAAGCTGATTGACCAAATTGGAGCGATTTAGATCGATATCGAGTGGAGTGAACGATTTTATTGTCCTGGGGGAGGAAGTGAACAAAAAAAAAATAATGAAAATAAAAATAAATATCCAACAATGGCTAAAAATCATCTTAATGGTCTTGTAGGACCCCAAAACGGATTTTATTGATATCCCGCCCTACGTCGTTAGTCGATAGACTGTAATAGCCTGGTTTTCATTGACAATATAATATTGAAAATTAGGCTAAAAAACGTAAAAAATTATCGAACTTTGATATTCATCAAAGAATATCGATAGTTAAGA
The DNA here is from genome assembly GCA_900060175.1 of Ferrisia virgata. Lineage (NCBI taxonomy): Eukaryota > Metazoa > Arthropoda > Insecta > Hemiptera > Pseudococcidae > Ferrisia > Ferrisia virgata. The sequence goes on from FIZR01010949.1 coordinate 3,102, forward strand.
ATATCAAAAAGAAATACTTTGATACGATATTTGTTCGATATTTTAGGAAATTATCGATATCCCGATATATCGTATCGGTATCGCCATCAATAATGTATTCTGTCAGTTTATTATAAAAATTTAAAAGTTACACGTTCAAGTTTATCAATTTTGTTCAGGTTTAAATCTCTGCATTTTTTGAAATAAAAATCTTGTGTTATTTTTTAAAAATGTTTTTCATGTTGTGTTTATTGTATAAACATTGAAATTTTGAACAAAACGAGTAATAGAACGGTAAACAAACTGGTAATCGGAACGTTTGATGGAGCAATAATACACAAATTGGCCGGAATGGTAATCAGAAAAATTCCACGACCAGTACGAGAACAATACAACTGTAATTTTCAAAATTATAACCAGAAAGATAACCGGGAACTGCATAAGAATCAAAATCATAACCAAAATGGGAATGGTAAAAAAACTTTTTCGTTCCGGGTCCCTGGTTCGGATATTGAAGGTCAGCTATTGACAATCTACTGTTGGCAGTCCAAATCTTGATGGTCCACTATTGACAGCCAACTCTTGACAGTCTGCAGTTTGCTATCAATAGTTGATGAATGTGGATTGTGCACAGTTGACAATCCAAATACGATGTTATGGATGTTGATGGTCTACTACTGTTGGTCAATTCTTGACAATCTACTGTTGACTATCAATTGCCAAATATCAAGTGTTGATTGATCTGCACCGTCAACAGTTGGATTGTGATTGATGAAAAAATTGAATATTATAAATAAAAATGCTAGCAATTTTTCAAAATGCCGAATGTTGAAAAACATCACAAATGAAAATTGGACTTCTGCTGGAGCAGGAGGAGATGAAATGCTCACATACTTAGGATTATATGTCTCGGCTTCATTAGATGATATGTACTTCGAATATATGAGATAAAAATTAGTTGAAATGCCAATAATTGATAAAAAATCAATCACACTTATAAATTTAGGATGAGAATGCTCTGATCCGTCTAGTATTATGTGGAAAGATATTATTTGATAATTGTGAATTGTGATATGCAATATAAATAAATGTTTTTTACTATGAAAAAAAATGAAAATAAAACCATGAAAGTGAAAATGAAATAAAGAGGAGAGTAATAGTTGATTTTATGATTCAGGAAATGGCTCAATTTCGCTGAAAAAATAGAAGAAAATTTTTTAGATGACGAGCATTAGGTAAAAAAAACGGAGACAAAAATTGTACCCAGTACGTATAAAATATCAAAATTTACATTCTTTCGGTGTTTAAAAAGTACTAAGTACTTTTTCCGTGGACTTTTAGCTTTATGAATATTTCTCCCTGGGTTTTGGACATATTTTGACTTTATTTCAAGGTTATAAGGGTTATCGGTTTTCATACCTTTTCAGTTCGTCAGAGAATAAAATTTATCATAATCATGGATATAGAAGGAGCAGGAGGAAGAGAAGCAGCAGCAGTTGGGGAGTCGGAAGTCTGTACCTCTCATTGGAGCCCGAAAAAGTTGGGAAAGAGTTTACAATACGAAGGATATCCGATGAAAGGCGAAAATATGAAAATTGCATACCCCTATATTAAAAATCGAAGGGTCGAATGGTATTTCTGAAAAATTACATTCTAAATGAAATCTCAAGCATATGAATAGGTAGTAGATGCAAAACTTGACAAATGTTATTATGTTCATTTTTGGCCCAGTTTTGAAATTACAAACTATTACTGCATTTTGAATATGAACAACTCTTACCAAAAAAGTGAACCATTGTTTGCCCAACATCAAAGCAGATTTTGTATCAGAAATCGACTGATATAAATTTTTTGCAGCCTCTTTATGTTTTGTGTGAGGCAATCATTGAACAGAAGGAAATTTGTTTAAGTTTCAATATGCTTTCCAATTCCACTATTATTTCTTTTTTGAGAAGATTTTTTTTTTTATTCAACATGCAACAATAGTCTCTGCAATTTTAAATTTAGAACAAAAATGAACGTAACAAAAGTTGTTTAGTTTTAAATTTACTACTCATTCTCATACATACACTAATTAATTTGTTTCAAATTTTGACAACCTCTCACTCCAGATGTTAATTTTATACGAAATTTTGAAAAAATAAAATTATCAACAATGGTAAAAAAAAAGTAAAAACATATGAAAGAAAATACTGTAAAATCAACTTTCAAATAAAGCAATCCTGCAGAGGATAAAAAACAAAAACAAAACAAAATGTTTCAAAACGTTACCAGAAATTCTAAAAATATCCACGCGTTTTAGAAAAAAAAAAAACACTGGCGGAAATAAAACGATCGTAGTGGAGCAAAATTACGTAAATTTTAAAAATGAAAAATGTTATGGCGCAAACCATGTGAAAAAGTATGTCTTTGGTAATGTCTGTTGCTGGATCAAAGGCATGCAAATAAGTATATCTTGTTTCGAATCAACGATAGAAGTTCCCTTATGACGAGGTTACTACCCTAAAAAATACTACGAATATACGGAACCAAAGCTGCTATAAATTTTGCACCATTTTTATTTTAGGTCATTCCATATATTCTTTCTTACTCTCTCCTCCCCTCCTCCAATGCTGTTTAGGCCTACCACATCCTATACCGATCGACATGATAACATTAAAATTAATAATGCATGGAAAAAATTTCGAATTCAACACCCTGCAGCCGAATTCTTACCAAGAGACAAAAAGTAAACTAAATATATAATACAAATGAATTACCAAACTTGTATATGTTTAACTTAAAAAGTCTATCCTTTCAACTCCAGTTTACTTATTACAAGAAAGTTGGTTAAAAACTTATTCGAATCACGAATCGAGCTTATTTACGCGGATTCGATTCGCGATTCGTAAACCCTAGATGACAACTAAGTACATTCGAACCACAAATCACGATTCTTGGAATTCAAATTCCAATCACGATCTTGTTCCATCGCATCGACGACAAAACATTCGGCCTTATCTTATTCCGAGTCGTATTGAAAACAGAAAAAAGGAAGAAATCACCTTCGAATTTTGCGAATCGTTCTCGAACGATTGTCAACAGTTTTACAAACGAAAAGAAATGGATTTCGGTACGAAAAAAAAATTAATTTACTAGGAATTTTTTTTTTGTTTTTTTTTTTGTTTGTACCGAATTGAATGGCTGTAGCTGAATGCGGTAAAAGGTCATGGTTCTCTTTATATAAAAAGTTATCTGCTAGATAAATTTAAAACTTTTTTGTACGTATGAAAATTTTACATGACACGCCTCAGACTCGCACTAGTACGTATCTTTATATTTAGGTATTTATTTGCAACGAGCACACTAAAAAGACAATAAATGAAAGCTATTATATGTATTTTTATTTTTCCCCCTTCAATATTATATATACCTACAAACATATAACTATAGGTGTACCTTTCGCTTTTCATCGACCCATTACTTTATCGATAGGGGTTGTTGTATCGGCGTTTATCGAGCTCCTCTCTACCCTCCTGTCAAGTTCATGAGCCTGTGTGATGCCATCGCAGCTGATGATAAAATACCTACACTCGTACGATAGAAAAATAAAGAGCATAACGTACGAACGATGGAAAGTGAATCTATATCTACGTAGACCAGAATGAAAGCACGAGAGAGCTGCAGGGAATTGAAAAAAAAAAAAAAAAAAAAATTAAAACAAGGGGAATATGGGTACCTAAGTATTTTTATTTTTATTTATTGTCGTTCGTTGTTGTTTTTTGTTTTGTAGAAAAAATATGATTAGTACCTAACTTCGTGTACAGTATGGAGAAATTAACGAGTATACATCTGCATACAGGCTACGCAGTCTGAATTTATAATACGAAAGTAAAATATTATACGTATATATTGTGTGTGTGTGTGTGTGTGTGTGTATATATATATATATAAACGTAAGAGTATATTAAGACTAAAAGTCGTCGCAAATATAAAAAGAAGATTGGTTTTTGGCAAATGTTTTCCGTAATGACTGCGCGAAAAACGAACATAAACTGCGAATTTCTTTATCGGGCGGGCTTTCGCTTGATAATGCCGCTCACCAGCCGCCACTGTCCCGTCCATTATTCTCCAGTACGCACTATCACACGCGTACACCGTGTACACGTATACACAAATATTTTATACTTAATAAACTTTGGGAAAAAGCGCGTAATAGTTGGCTTGTGTTGGTGTGCATCTTTTGCGGGAATGTGTGTCACGGCCCATGGGTGTGCCACCATAAATGTGTAATGACGTCATCTGCAGTGGTCACCATGGTTACGGAATCTGCTGTACTCGGAATGGTGACGTCATTAGATCGTTCTTCGTAAGACACGTGCATTAAAAGCCAGAGCAGCCGACCTTTTTTTCTTTTTCCTTTTTTTTCTCTTTTTTTCTTTTTTTTTCTTTTTTTTTTTTTTTGGAAAAAAGGATTACCTTACCGTTAAATGCCGTTACCGTAACTTGTTCTCTCCCCATTCGCCCCCAAGTGATGGTTCTTTTTCTTGCTGTGTACTTTTTCTTAAGACTTTCTCTCTACGTTATGCGTTTTACTCTTTCTATTACCTTGTCTCGATGCTGGTGCCGATGTTACTGCTGCAGCAATGTGCTGTGTGCTGTGTAACTATATCATTATCCACTAGAAATAGGCATTTTTCTTTCCTTTTCTTCTTCTTCTTCTTCATCTTGTTCGTCGTTCAGGTAGTACCCACTACCCATACCTTTTCTCATCAGCACTCGCTCACTTACTCACCCTGTCTCAATATAGGCTACCCTATATTTCGCCTTTAACCGTTATTATTTACTTATTTGGTTCGGACACACGTTACTACTACCGCCGCCGTTTCTAATTTACACCTTGTTTGGTGCTTTTAATTACAACGCAGTACGCCCTTTATTCTGTACTGCGATTGCTGACTAACGATATACCCAGTTCGCGCTGCTTCTAACCCTACTACCTGCAGCTGTGTTTTAGAACCGACCGACCGACCAACCGACGGTGAAATCAATTGAAATTTATACGTATGCAATTCCAGTCTATTTACTGCGAATGATACACTATACAGGGTGTCACAAATTGGAGATAACCCCTTCGGATAGGGTGGCTATGCAGCATATTCTGCAATTTGTCAGTTATTATGTATATAATAAGTTGGTGTAAATTAAAAAAAAAATCATGCCCGGTCAGCATTTTTACTTTTTTGCAGCTAGGACAGAAGACACGTTACATGAATAAATTGCCCATCTTAAAAATTGGAGGAGTTAATGATGATTTTGAAAAAAATTGGGTTCAAAATGAATCTTCAAGTTTGAAAATGAGTAATTGGAGCCACTACTGAGACACTTTGGTAATCTTCGTTTTTAGCGTGATTTTGAAATCGAGGGGGGGGGCTATTGCTACGTGTTGAATAGAAAAATGATTCTACAAAAAAAGTAATTTGAATAAATTTTGTTCTTTTTGGTTTTGACCCATCATGATAACTGAAAAAAGCACAAGAAAATTTTGTACTAGGGGATTTCTAATGAGATGTGGTTTGTAGTTCCTTCGATTTTGATGCTAGGCGAAAAATAAATAAAACATAATTCGTTCAACTGATAATGTATCATTCATTTTCTTACTAATTTTTTAAGAGGATTTTTTTTAATTCAATATGCGACAGAAGTCTCTTCAATCTCAATGTTGGGGCTAAAAACAATGATTACAAAAGTTGCTCAGTTTTACATCTACTACTTATTATCAAACTCGAAAATTCATTTTGAAACCAATTTTTTAATAAGGGCATTTGTCCCCTCAATTTTCTATGCAGGCAATTTATTCATCCAATCTGCAGTAATCAGAATAAACGCCTTTAAATACTCTCTTTGCAATAGCTTTCTTCAAATTTTGCATTTAAGTATTTCATATTTTGTAAAAAATTAATTTTTTAAGAGAGATAGAAAATTTTGAAAAAAATTGACCTATTTCTTTGTGAAGTAATATTTTCAATTTTTATGATTGATAACACCCATTTTCTGATTTTCATAGACTACTTTCTCACTAGTCTCTATGAAATATGTTGACAAATGCTTGAGATCAGAAATTTTTCAAAAATTGTAAACCTGTAACTTTGAATGTAGCAGACGAAAGAACGGTCAGAACTGTCCATCGCCAATCTGAATCTGTGGTGTGTGCATAGGGGAGGGGGTCAATAGACCTAAAAAGTCGACACCACCAAAAGGCACATCTATAAGACCTATACTGAATCTGCATAACAACTTTTTTGTGGTTGTGAGCTGGTGCAATGAGGCTGAAAAATCAAAACTCCCAATACACACATATCTTGGACCCTATTAAATCTGCATACCAAATGTCAACTTCTTACCTCAATTTGGAGGGCAGTTATGCGAGGAACGAATTGAAAAAACAAAAAAAAGTTGACCAAAACACTCCATTTTTGAGGCTGTGAGGGGATACAATGAATCGTCTAAGTCAAGACTCCCAAAAGGCACTTTTATGATCTCTACTGAGTCTGCATACTAAATTTAAACTTACTAGCTGAACTTACGGGCGAGATACAGGAGAAAAAGTCTTTCTACAAGGTCGAAAAGGGAGAAAACCATCTTATCTCTAATTCTAATTGACCTAGGAGACTGAATTGTCCGTCAATTGTCTCAAAAAGAAACAATTTTTGAGATTTTAGCTCCTCAGCACACTTTCTTCAAATTTGGGCACAACTGAATTTGGACCCGAGATCATCCCCACTCCTGAATATCAAATTGGCCCCAAATCTGAGCCTAATTCGCAATTTAAATCGATTTTGGTCGGTATCGAGCCGAGCAAATAATTTTTCAGTTTCGGGAAAAAGAAAACAATCAAAATGTTAACAGCCCAGAACAGTTGACCATCAATGTTAAAAACCATCAAAAGCTGAACAATCCGGATTTTGACTGTCCAGATTTTTATTGTACACTGTTGATGATCAACTGACTGATGAGAAGCCACTGATGATAAGGTACTGGTGACAGTCAACTATAGAATGCGCTATTAAACATCTTTTTCAAGAATAGAGAAATATTTCTTGTGATAAAGAATTCTTGCATAACTCTTCAAGATGAGTAGAAAGCGTTTTTTTATCAATATTGTTCTTGTTCAAAATTGTGAGGACTGAATACACGAAAGTTCTTCAAGCCGTACCTGAAAAATTTTATTCCAATCTTTCTGAGGCAAAATTGTGGTACGTTACATTTTTACAACTCAAGTTAAGTATTTCACCCAATGGCTAGTTCAACTTCCTGATATTAATTTAACTATGATCAACTACCGCAAGAGTGAGCATTCACATCATATCATCAGAAGGTTATACCAGGAAAAAATTGACGAATATCAAGGGTTTATTCAATGTTTCACTGATGGATCCAAAATAGAAACCAATTATGTCGGATATGCTTTTTCCATTAATCAAATAGTCAAGCACTATGTGATTCAAAAGTACTCCTTAATCTTCACAGCTGAACTTATT
>FIZR01010952.1:0-16024 GCA_900060175.1 Ferrisia virgata
AAAATAAAAAAAAAAAAAAAAAAAAAAAACAGAAAATAGTTGTTCTATTTCTTATTCTTGTTGTTTCAAATGAATTTTCGGAGGTTTTTCTTATTCTGCAAAAATAGTAATAGTACATTATTCAACAAGAGAAATAATGTGATTTTTGATGAATTTTGAGGTTTATTTCACGAGCAAAACGAGGGAAATAACTCAAATTCGTCGAATATCATTTATATTCCGTGTTGAATACGATATTTTTCTTAAACGAGGGAGATAAATACTTGTCTGTACCCCTGAGCGATCAGCGAGAGGGGCATAAAGTAGCGTTTCATCTCCCCAGTTACGAAATATTAAAATTGCTTTCATTGTTCTCGTTTTTCAATCACTCAACTTTGATGCTATTTTGTTTGTTCTTATTCTTAAAGATTACATATTTTATACGTTTGTGATGCGCGATTCTCTGTTATTCTTCCATCGCTGAATTTGACAATATAAAATTTGGACTATTCAGTTATTTTCTAGAAAATAGTCTCACCATAGAATGATAACGTTATGATTACATAGTACTTGAGCTAAATTTTGAACATCGTCGGTCTTTATATAGCAAAGCTTTCTCAGCTGAAGAAGATAAATAACGAATGAGAGTAACATTTTATTTATTTATCCGAAAGAAATGAGAAAAACAAGAAACGCTCTTTGAAAAATTAATCATAACAAACATTCAATACATTAATTAGAATTTGACTCCGTTTTATCGAAATGAACCACGTGAAGTACTAGCATGTTGAAATTCTTCATCGCTTAGAGAAAAATCATTATGTCTGAAATAAAATCAACAATGGAAATAATTAAAGTTGTTTACTTTTTTACAATGTTGATAGATGAATACTGGTACTTACTTTGGCGAGGTACTTGCTTGACGATGTAAAGAGATAATGTAAGGACAGTAAGTATTCCACACTTTTAGGAAACTAGTACGTGCTATTTGTTTGCCACCCATTTCGCGAAATTTCATGTAAAGCGAAGATTTTGATACGTATGGTGGTAGTCCGATAACAGTGTGATTTTTAAACTGAGGAGGTCGTATTTTAGCAGTTCTACGCGTCATTTGTTGGCCAAATTCATCACCGAATGCTTTGATGAAAGCGACGATACTTTCGATATCGTCGGTTGTAATAACATTATCACGATTGGCCTTTTGGAATTTGGATTTGTGAACTCGTGGTGTAAGTCCTAAACAAGATGTGATAAAATCATCATTAGAGAAGGCATTCGAATGGCATTAGTCTACAAAGCAGATTTATATTCGTACCATTTTCGTCGAAGTGTTTTACTAAATTGTCAAATTCTTTTTTTCCGAGATCGTGTAAAAAAAAATACATCTTTTTGCAAATTTTCAGATCGCAAAAGTAATAATTTATCGTTTGACGACTTAACGTGTGTTCCTTTTTGAGTTTTCGTCTTTTTCCAATGGTTTTTCTTGCATATACTTCGATTAGTGGTGATATTCGACGATGTTGCTGTAAATGACCGAGTATCACTAGTTCTTTTTCTTTTTTATCAAGCTCTAGAAATGTATATCTGTAATGTAAGGTGGTAATCATTTTAAATAAGCTCAGATTTAATTTGCAATATGCACATTAATCGTGAAGAAATTGATAAAAATGTTCACCTATGTTGTACGGCGAGCTCTTTCGGTATTTTCGAATTGCAATTATTTAAACAACATGGCTCACGCTCGGTTTCATCGTCACCGAACATAGCAACTACGGCTTTAGCGTCATCCTGATCTTCCTTGGAAAGTTCGACTGATACTAAAGCATCGTTATCATCGTTGTCATTGGTTACGCTACAAGAGATTCCTTCGTCCAACTCAATATTTGCTATATCATGTTCGTGTGCTATGATTTCTGCTTTTTCTATGATCTCTGCTTCATAGAAGCATAAATTCTGTCAAATTAAATTCAAGGTAAAAGAACAATGTATTTTTTCGATACAGACACTTTTCCAGCATTATTTAGCCATTATTAGAAATGGTATTTTACTCACTGTTTCAAGTTGCTCTTCGCTTTCGGATACCAATAAGATTTCATCATGATCTCCATCATTCATGATGTTATTTGCTACTGAAGTGCACTCGAGGATTATAGATTGAAAAGTATAAACTATGAAAAAAAATTCAGAATCTCTCAGTTGAAGATATTGACTAGCAAGTGATATTCTAACGCAAGCGAGTATTTATTCGGATAAAAACGAAATTCCTTCGTTCATGTTTCTTTTTCACTGAAAACTTTTACGTTTTTATTGAAATAATGTCATAAAATTCAATAAAAGACAATATAAAATATTGAAAAATCGGAATTTAATTAAAAATATTTTGCTTTGGAATTATTGATATAATTTCGGTAAAAATCGTACGTTATCGTGTTCAAAGTGCATGTTTCGTTAGGTCGTGTATTGTGATTCGTCCATTTAAAACAAGTAGGTATTGTAATATTTACCTATTAACTATTGTTTTGTTTACATTTCTTTCTGCCATTGGTGTCATTGCACCTGAAAGCCTCCATGTTTTCGCGGTGGTTTTTCAACAATGGAGATCACTTGTTGAATTTAAAGCCGAGAGTGTGTTATTTCGTGAATTTAACAGGTGAATTAATGAATATTTGATGTGATAAATGATTAATTGTGTTCATGAAATAATACATTACACTAAATGCATCAAAAATGGTTGAGCAAATATTTAGTCCCAGTGATTACAACTACGTTATGAATGATTTGTGAGTATAGTGTTTTCAAAACAATACCTTTGAATATACGCATGCAATGATGAAGTTACATATTACGTTGTTTTTACAGGAAAGATTGTCCGAATCTGGAAGATGTCTCGGTGGGACAACTGTTGGAGCCTTTACAGGTTTATAATCCCAGTGAACCGAGTACGTACGATAGTGATCAATCTGACATGAAGCCGGTTATCAAGAAAAGAAAGGCAGGTGTTCCTATATCCTTTGTTCATGTTGGTATTTTACTAGACTTTTATAATTATTTTATTCATTTTACAGTCGTCGAAAGATCACTGTGATTCCACTGTGAAACCATCTACCTCGAATTTTGAAGTATTACCATGTTTGACCGAATTTCCTGGTCAGTTCGATTTCCAGTTATATCTTCCTAACGAAGCTTCAGCTCCGCATCGATGGACAGTAAGGTTTTTATTTTATTAACTGTAGGTGACTTATCGTGATTTTTTATGCATTTGTTTTTAGTTCTCCAAACCCTTGAACAAAGTGTTCATTGATATCGAAAAAGTACTAGCTCTGCAGTTCAAATGGAACTACTTGGAATTAAAACAAAATATTCAGCTGTTTGTGAGAGCTCTGCCTGTATACACGTCACCTGATTGGATGAAAGAACCTGTGATGCGATGCCCTTTGCATATTTTACCCGATAATACTACCAATAACGGTATATTTATTCTATTAGTTTTCGATAAAATTAAATTTCCAATTTTTTTTTCAATTTCGATTATTCTCTTTTCAAGGATTTCCGTTTGTTGAACATATCATCAGATGTGAACACAGCAGTACTCGTTATATGAAAGATGAATATACTGGTAGATTGAGTTGTATTACTCCGCTGAGTTATCCTCAACCAGGTTCCGATACTACCACATTAACTTACAAATTTGTTTGTAAGACATCTTGTCCCAGTGGTATGGATAGAAAACCTATTTCTGTGATTTTTACGTTGGAAGATGATGCGTAAGACATTATTTATACTTTTTTAAATACTCGTATTTTACATCCTTTCGCTGCTAATTTAGTCATTTTTTTCAGAGGTATGGTGTATGGTAGACAGCCGCTAGCTGTGAAAATTTGCAGTTGCCCGAAACGTGACAAAGCGAAGGAAGAACAACAGAGTGAAACAGAAAAGAAAATAACGACTCGAACCCCTAAACCACGCGCAGCCGGTGGTAGTTTGTCTGTTAGAGCAAGCAGAGTTAGTAATCATGAGAATTTAAAAGACATACAGGTATGTAAGGTTTTATTTGATGATTTCTCCGGTGATGGTATCGTACCTTCTTGGTTTTAATGTTCTGTTGAAATGTTTGTTTGAAATAATTTTGGGGTGGTAAATTTCATTGCGTATATATTTTGGTTTCTTTCTCAAACATGCTCAAATACAAGTAATAAAAAACAAAGCATCAAATCGGTTTCGTTTTCCATAGCCATTGATACGTAGACTACTACTATTAACTAAAAAGATGAAGTAAACCTTTTATTCGTTTGACTAGTATGACACGGAGGCAAGTGCCAGTTCATCTGACAGCGGCAAACGCCCTGCAAAAAAATTACTTATCGCACAGAAAAGGCTAATGAGTAGTGAATTAATCGACGCGATGAAAGACTTCAAGGAAGAAGTAAAGGAGATAATAACATCCACACAACACAGGGACGCAATCCAGCAATTCGGAGAATTAGTCTCGGCTCATTTGAGAGAATTCCCACCGCAATATATGTTTGATTTACAAAGCGATATATTAAGATTGATCATGAATCGAAAATCGATGATTTACGATCAGCAGTTGATGGCTAGAAATCCATGTCTGACTCCGGCTCCATCGATTCCATCGCCTGAAACGGTAGAATACGAATCTCGAAGATCTTTACAAGTAACTCCGATTACATATCGTAACTGGAATGAGTCATAAGTGAAAACAACCTATACAGTCAGGTTATAGAAATTTTTTGGGCCTTATTGGCATTTTTTTTTCCATCAAGTAATGTTCGTCAAGAATTAATACAGAGTTTATTATTATTATTTTTTTTTAATAAGAATTAGTGCTATGTGAGTTCAGTGTTTAAGGTGTTGCCATAATTTTTTGTGATAGATTTATTTGCTTAATTTTTTTTTTAACGCTATCGTGAATTTTTAGTAATTATAATGTATGTTTAAATTGCTTATTTATTAATATCGTGGTAAATTGTGATAATTTCCATATGTGTCGATCGAACCAGTACGTAAGTATAATTACTACTTAGTGGAAATCTCAAATTTTTTGTTAAATTTGCCGAATACTCTTTGACGACAGTCTTCATTTTACTTTATTAGTAGTTGAGTACAAATGCTCTATAGGTATTTACTCATTATTTCTTTCTTAAGATTTGTTTTTTATTATAATTTTTTTGAAGTAGAGTAGCATTTTCTATAATAAAATTTTACAGTTCAATTTTGCGATCGTTGTTTTACTAGCATGTGTAGTAATTTCTTGGTTTTGTGTGTTTTGTTCGTTGTTGAAAAAATTTGTGTGTTTATTTTTTTATGGTAAACCAATTATGAATGTGTTTACAGTTGGATGGTGTTAGTAGAGCTACATGTCATGAAATTATTACCGCGTTGTACGATGCATTTGTCGGAAGAGCGATTAGATGCAATACTAGTGATAATGAAGCCATCATTCAGGAGTTACAGTGTCAATTGGACGAACTTGAAAGTCGTTTTTAAATCTTGAAAATTTTAAAGTATGTTTTCATGCCAATTGATTTCGTTCGTTTTTTATTTTTATTAGTTGAAAATTTTTCTTCTTTCAAAAGATCTCGTTTCGTTTTCATTTTATTTTTATTTACTGAGGAGTGTGATTTTATTTTTGTTTTTGTTTTATTTGTTCGAATGCGAATTACTTAATATTGCAGTATTGGTATATTTTCGCCCATTGAATTAGTCAATTTTTAATTGACAAGGTAGTTGTTTTGTTTTGTTTTTTACTTTTATACGTCGTTTATCATTTTTCTCCATGTTTTGAAAAATTTGACAGTTTGCATTTGAAAATCAAACTGAATATTTCGTTTTTAAATTTAAAAGTAGATTTTTTTTTAACGGGAGTAAACTAGTGTTCTGTTTTTTTTTTAAATTTTTATTTACTGAAAATCATAAGTATTTCTCATTCTAGTTGATTAATACATTTAGTATGTATTTCTAATCAAATTTATAGTTCAAGATGATGCAACTCAAAAGAAACTGAAAAAGAAGTTAGGCACATCAAAATATTTCATTCATGTACTTATTCGTTTCCTTTTTTTTTTTTTTTTTTTTTTTTTAATAAAAAAAAAAAAAAACAGATTTTATTAAAACTTTTTTTTTTTTTTTTTTTTTTGTAATGAAAGAAATAGAAAACAGATTTTACTAGAACCTATTCAAAAAGTTTTATTTTCTTTTACTATTTTTTAAAAAGATTTTTTGATGATGCCAAAAATTTGAATAAATTTAGTAAAAAATGTCATTTCTATCTCGCATCTGAAATTAGACTGAATTGCTCTCATTTTTTGTACCTTGAGAACATTTGTAAAATAATGTTCTGTGTTTTTTTTTGTTAATTCATACGTATTCAAGTGTGTTTATTTGTAACAAAATTTTCATTTATTATTCATTGAGTTTTTCTTTTTTTTTTTTTTTTCCGTTGAAATTGGTTCTATTTAATCATACCGGATATCGGGTAAATGATCTGCCTAATTTGAAATTACACTATATGAATGAGCTGCTCATTTTGAAAATATTGAAGGCACAAACTATATTTTTGAAAAAACGATATCCAAAGTTTTCAAATATTAGAATGGGAAAAGTGTATAAAATTGAGAACATTTTTTCGTGTTTATTTTTCACCTTATTGAAAATTTGAAGGGATGTTGATGCATGTTGAATCACCACTCTATTACAGTCTATCGACGTACGGCAGATGGGGGAGGGGGGCATCAATTCGTTTTGGAGCCATTGAAGATCATTACGATCGTTAAAAAATTTTTATTTTTAGAACTAGAGATCATTTGTTCAGCTCGATACTGATCAAATTCGATCAAATTTGGGAAACAGACCTAGATTGGTGGAAGATATGATATTCTAAAGCAAGGATGACCTCGGGTCAAAATTTAGATGTACACAAATTTGGGGTAGATTGTGTTGAGGCGCAAAAATCGCAAAACTTGTTCCTTTCCGAGCCAATTGGTAGAAAATCTAAAGTTGTTTAACATATCCAAAAATTAGCCTCCTAAGTCAATTAGGAGAGCATATATGAAGATTTCCCCCTTTTTTGATCCTGAAAAAAGTCTGTCTCTTCTCTTTATCTCCTCCAAATTGAGCTAGGAAACTGAAATTTTGTATATAGGCTTAGTAGGGACTGTAGATGTGCATGGTGGGAGTTTTGACTTTACTAACCCATTAAATTCCCTCACAGCCTCGAAATGAGTTTTTGGAGAGGTTTTTTGACATGGGAGGTTTCCCCTTTTCGACCTTGAAAAAAGGCTGTTACTCTCCTATCTCTCCTCTCAATTCAGGTAGGAAGTTGAAGTTTGGTATTTAGACTTGTGTGCTTTTTTAGGGGTTCGGCTTTTCAGACCCTTTGCACTTTCTTACAGCGCCGAAATGTGTTTTTTTTGTACAGGTTTTTGTTATGTTTTGAGTTTTTGCCTAGTATGAGTTCCCTCCAAATTTATCTAAGACGTTGAAATTTTGTATCTAGATGTGACCGGGGGGGGGGGCTCGACTTCGAATAACGGGCTGTTGTTTAGTGATGAAAAGAAAATCAAAAAAATTTGAAAAAATTTCCATAGATGATTGTTGATTGTTAATATGGCTCATTCCCTACAAATTTTAAAAAATTCGGTCAAGAATTGTAAAATTATGAAAATTTTTGAGATTTTTCAAAAAAAAAAAAAAAGGTAATTTGTCCCCTTTAATTTTCAAGATATTCAACTTATTTGTATGAAGTGTTTTTTTGGTGATGCTCAGATTGTATCCGAATATGAAGTTTCCCAAAAAATTTGGTAGATAGCTTGTATTGTAACAAAAGCATAGTCAAATTTTGGGAGAGCGAAGCAGCCCCCCGGATGGTAAACCAAAAAAAAATGGAATGAATATTTACATTTGAGTTGGTTAAAAATGTTTTTCTTGTGAGTAGGTGAAGGGAGTTGGAAGCTCAATTTTTGTTGTGAAATAGAAATCTTCGAATACCCGAGCAAAGCAGGGGCAAAAATTTGGAAAAAAATTGTATTTTCAATGCAAATTTACAATGTTTTCTGTTTGGAGGAGAGTTATGCGAAAAACAGGCTCAAAAACTCAAAAAGTGAGAAAACCCGACCAAAAAACCACATTTTTGGGGCTGCGAGAAGGTGCAATGGAGTTAAAAAGTCGGGACCCCCCCCCCCCCACAAAAAGCACATCTAAAGCACTTACTGAATGTACATAATAAATTTCAACTTCCTTGCTCATTTGGGTACGGAGTAAGGGGAGAAATAGCCCTTTTTCTTGTGCAAAAAGGGGATAATCTCTCATATATTCCCTTCAAATGGACCTAGGACGTTGATTTTTGGATATGTTATGCAACTTTGAATTCTCTATCAATTCACTCAAAAAGGAACAATTTTGGTGTTTTTGGCCCCTCAGCACCTCCTCCTCCGAAATGGGGACAAAACTGAATTTTGAATGAAGGTCATTCCCACTCATATATATCTAATCTGCTGCCAAACTGAGCCGATTGACCGAATCGGAGCCGGTTTGGTCGGTATCGAGCTGATTAAAAGATTTTAATGTTTCGGGAGAAACAATAAATAAAAATCTGACTTGGTCAAAAATTGCCTCAATGGTCTTCTGGCAACCCAAAACGGATTTTTCGGAATCCCATCCCCAACCGCCGTTGGTGGATAGTATGTAGTAGCCTGGTTTTCATTGACAACAAGACAAAGAAAATCAGGCTAAAATGTTACTTATCTCAAAGTCTTAGCTTCAATTTTATTAGTTTTACGAGAAAAAAGATCGAGGTTTTTAGCAGAACTGATCCAAAATGTTACTGAAATTTTAATATTTTTTTCATCAATTTTCAGTCATTTGTTAGATATTTAACGTACACAGAAAAACTCTCGGGAAGCGGGGGGAGGGGGGCTAATTCAACGCTTGAGAGCGCCTATGGATGAAAGATGAAATTAAACCTATGAAATACTTATTTAGAAGCTTGATTGAGGGTACATGAATAAACCAACAAATCTTTTGCATGGAAAAAAATCTTTCGTGAAATTTTTAGATGTTTTTTTATTTTTAATGTTTGAGAGAAATTTTCATCTTTTTATGGGCTGAGTTAATCTAAATAAAGCAATATGGAACGAAAGTTGGTTTACTACCTTCGCCTGTGGGTTGTAATTAATCTGACCTGTGCGGATTGAAATGGAATGTATATAAAAAAGTAAAGAAGAAGATGTAACGAAAATTGATAAAATAAACGAGTGATTGATATAAGATCGCGATAAGAAATAAAAATAAAACGAATAGAAAGAATAATAATAATTCAAATGACATAATTGCCTTTAAAAAGATTCCAATGAATGAACGAAAAAAAAAAAACAATTTTTTTAAACTATTCGATTTATTTGTTTACTTATTTATTTACTCAGCGGGGCTTATTTTTGGCCACTATTTACCAGCCATTTATAGTATACTTATGATAGGTATCGATGATCTCAGTGATCTTAATCATACCAGGCATCGAGCCAATTGCTCCTCAATATGCAACTAGTTTCATTCGATTGATAAAAAGTATTTTTCCAATCGCGAATCAGGTACTATGAGTGTTTTTTTTTTTATCTCCATCGTGTCTAGGTATTGTACGTAGTTCCAAGAATTGAAATAAATTTTTATAGGGTAGCACGTTGCATAATTAGTCGAAATAGCGAAGCGGTGCAGAAAAGAGAGAAGGAGCGATTAATTGGCACACGACTCTAATGTCGACGTAACTGTTAAAAATGAAAACGTGCACGGTATTAAATTAATACGTCAAATCAATCCTTAGCGAATCCTTATAAATTATTGGTACTTTTTCAGTTCTCACGGCGACGTCCTCATAATGCCATCGTATTAAAAAAATTTCATCAAAGACGTATACCTTCTGTGCTAGGTGTTGATGATAAATGTTGAGCATAGCGAGTACTTACAATTACATTTTGTAGATACTTTTATATCTACTACACACTTATACAACGGTGTAATCTTACTAATCCGCACTAATTATACAATTTGCTCGGATTAATACGATCGCCATCGTTTAGCAAAGATTAATAACATCGAATGAATTATATACGATGTACTTTGTTGTACGGTCATCGTCTTTCGTCGGTGATTTAATTTAACGAACGAGTTATTACTGTGTTGTTTTTCTTGTCCGTAGAAGTTACGAGTATAAAATGGTGATTTCTTGGCACTTTGTACGTATAATATAATATGCATATACGAATCATCGATGAGATGAGGTAACCGATTTACAATTGTTTGGAAACCAGTTTCCTCACCCTTCTTACCTTGGAACGCTCTTGTTCTGGTAAATTTTTGGCTTCTCGTCAATGTATTCGTGTAACCTTGAAGATGGGAAATAGATTAAATTAAAACGCGGATATTTGGAAGTAGATGCAAGAGCATCTGATTTTAATTCGTGAAAGAATTTTTATGCATTTAGTTTTTATAACTTTTCGCAATTGTTTTATTTTATTTTCGTTAAAAAAAGCATATATTTATGTTTTATAATGAAAAAAAAAAAAAATGATGAAACAAAGTAAAAAAGCACGAGCCTTATTTTCATGAATTGATGAGATATTCGAATTGTCTACTTATAAAATAAAAAAAAAAGAACGCTCTGGGATTTTTTTTTTTTTTAAGAGAGGTAGGGGTACAGGTAAATATTAAAGTGAATATCAGAAACCCTTAAAAGGCACATCTAAGACCTATACTGTTAAATCTGTATTTCAAATTTCAATTTTCTACCTCAATTTGGAGGAAGTTATGCGAGGAAAAAACTCAAAAAATAAGAAAAACCGAACAAAAAATTAAATTTTTGGGGCTGCGACGGGGTACAATGAGAGGCTGAAAAGTCTATGCTCCCAAAAGGCATATTTAGCATCCCTACTACATCTGCATACAAAATTTAAACTTCGTAGCTGTACTTGGAGGGGAGTTATGCCAAAAACAAACTCAAAAAATGAGGAAAATCGACCAAAAACAACTTTTTTGGAACTGTGAAGGGGTACATAGGGCCTGCCAAGTTGAAGTACTCAAAAGGCATATTTAGGACTGCTACGTGCCAAATTTCAACCTCATAGCTCATTTTGTAGGGAAGGTCCCAGATTGAGGAAACTTGATCCACTGAACACGAATTTAATGTTAGCTTATTTGTGCGAATGCATTGAACTTCGTAATCGTCTAACGATGTTTCCGAAAAAAAAAATACGTAACCAAAAACGAAAAAATGAATAAATTTAAGTAAGAAGGAAGACAATTGAACAAAAATAAGTTCTTTAGAACATATTTTGATTGAAAAAAATTTTTAAAAAGCAGATTTAGAACATACCAATTTTCAACTTCCTGTTCCAATTAAGGGGGAATATGCGAAGAACAGACACAAAAAATGAGAAAAATCCGCCAAAAAACTACATTTTTGAGGCTGGGGGGGGGGAGCGAGGGACTGAAACGTGGAGACTGACAAAAGGCACATCTAGGATACGAAATTTCAACGTCCAAGATCAGTTTGGAGGGAATTTATGCGAAGAAAAAACTCATAACATGCGAAAACCCGCCCAAAAAACCGAATTTCTGGGCTGTGAGGGAGTACAAAGGGTCTGAAAAGTCGAAACCCTAAAAAGGCATACACGCTTACATACAAAATTCCAACTTCCTAGCTCAATTAAGAGGGGAGATAGGGGAGGAACAGCCCTTTTTCAAGGTCAAAAAGGGGGACTCCCCATATTTCCCTCTTAATTGATCCAAAAGGTTGTTGGATTAAATAGGAACTATTTTTGCGGTTTTCGCCCTTCAGCACCCCCTGCCCAACATTTAGCGATACTTGAAGTTTGATCCGAAATAATCGATGGTTTAGTATATCATATCCACAGCCAATTTAGGCCTATTTCCCAAATTTGATCGATTTCGGTTGGTATCGAGCTAAACAAATAATTTTTAGTTTTGGGTAAAAAAAAAAATAATTTTTCGTGAAATATTATAACTATGGGAATTGAAACAAAAAAAAACATCGAATAACGAGGCTTTTTCCCTAATCAGTGGTTAGGGTAAGTCGAGGGGGGGGGGTGCAATGGGACTAAAAAGTTGACACTGCCAGAAGACTTATCTGCGACCTATACTAAATCCGTATACCAAATTTCAACTTCGTAGCTCAATTTGGAGGTGAATTTTTGAAGGAACAGTCCTTTTTCAAGGTCAAAAAGGAGAACCCCTCCCCCTCCCCCTCCATATTTCGCCTCCTAATTGACTTGGGAGGCTGATTTTTGGATATCTTATACAACTTCTGATTCTCTATAAATTGGCTTAAAAAAGAATAATTTTCACGTTTTTGACTCCTCAGCACCCCCTCCCCCAAATTGGGACATAACTGAATTTTGACCCAAGTTCATCCCCACTCATATTTATCTAATCCGCCGCCAAACTGAACCGATTGATCGAATTGGAGCGATTTTGATCGGTATCGAGCGAAGTAAATAATTTTCGTACTTGGGAAAAAAAAAGCAATGAATATAAAAATAAGGAAAACTGATGGGAACACTACATTTTCGAGGATATGAAAGGGTGTAATGGGACTGATTAGTCGAAACACCAAAGGTATACCCTGGACGTCTGCTACATGTGTGTACCAGATTTCAACTTCCTAGCACAATTAGGAGGGGAGTTGTGCGAAGAATAAAAAAAGATAAATGAGAAAAACCGACAAAAAATTACTTTTTTGGGACTGTAAGGGGAAGTATGAAGGCTGAAAAGTTGAAAACCCCTCAAAAAGCACATTTAGGACCCAGGCTACATATAAATATGAAATTTCAACTTTCCTAGCTCATTTTGGTGGGGAGTTTTGCGAGAAACAAACACAAAAAGTAAAAAAAAACGCCCAAAAAACCACATTTTGAGGTTTAGGGAAGGGGGGAGCACAACGGGTCTGAAAAGTTGAAATACCCGGAAAGCACGTCCAAGGCTACATGCCATTTAATTTCCTGGCTCAATTTGGAGGGGACATAGGGAAGGAACCGTCCTTTTTCAAGTTCATAAAATGGGACCCCCCACATCCCTAATTGACTTAGAAGGCTGATTTTTGAATATTTTATTCAACTTTGAACTGTCTATCGATTTGCTTAGAAAGGAATAATCTCCGCGATTTTAGTCCCTCCGCCCTCCTATCCCCAAAATTTAAGCGTGACTGAATTTCGATCTTAGGTCATCCCCACTCCAGAGCATCAAATCCGCCGCTAATTGAAGCCTATTTTTCAAGTTTGATCGATTTTGATCGGTACTGGGACTGAGCAAATCATTTTTAGTTTCGGGGGAAAAAATAAAAATAAATGCCTGACGTGCCCAAAAATGGTCGTAATGGATTTCTAGGACCCAAAATCCAATTTCTTTAACTCTCCCCCTCCCCTTTATCCATTGTAAGTCGACAGTCTTTGACATTATTACATCGAAAATCATGCTAATGAATCAGTTCTGAAGTTGTAAGAAGTAGGATTTGAAGTTTGGCTTGTCCATCTTTTATTAAAAATGTATCCAGAGTAGTTTGAAACTTACACCGAATAAATTCCAAATTATTCTGTCATCGAATTTTCTTATTTCTTTCTTTTTTTTTTTTTTTGTTCTTTTTATAAAATCAACTTAAACCCGTATTAAATTATGTCGAGGGAAAGTTGTATTTTCTGGCCATTTATCATTTAGCAAAATTATCATTATTGCTTCCTTATTAAAATATTTATACCTTCTTTTTATAAAAGATTTAACCAAGTCTGAAATGAAAATATAAAATAATTTAATGTAGTTTCTCTTCATTTAAACTTATTAAAGAAAATATTTCTTAAAAAATAAATTACTCCTTGCGTGACGATTTTATTATTAAAAAAAAAGCTCGTTTGAATTTTTTTTTTTTGCAAATGTATCTGAAATATTTTTCCGCTAGTGAAATGAAACGAAAGGATTTTTTCTAAGGGTAATTTTTAATAGGCACTGAAAATACGCGCGTATGTTGGCTAATTTACGGCGAACCCGGTGGACAATTTGCTAGACACGTACACGTTATTTTGTTAATACCAAAAAATTAATTATTAACAAAATTATGATTTTTTTGGGGGGTGGTAAAGTGAGCACTAATTGAGAATTGAATTTTAGTTTTGTTCGAGTGAATTAATTGAAAACATCTTCGACATTTTTTTTTACAAAGTAGCCATTCCAAAATTTTAAAATTATAGTAGCTCTGCGAAAAATTACTCAAATTTTTTGATAATATTTTTACAGTTCCTATAATGTCCTAGAATCCATCTAAAAAAAAAAAAAAAAAAAAAAAAAAAACGAATTTTTATCCAAGTACGTTTGGTTATTTGACGAAAGACATAGGTCTGGCTGGTCAATTCACGAAAATCGTTCCTTTAAAATTTTCTACCAACGATTACGTACTCATTGAAAATATGTGTGTATTTACGGCAAACTGAGTAGACAACTTGTCTGACACGTCATTTTGTTTATACCCAAAGTTAATTACCAACGAATGATTTTTTTTTTTTTCGGAGCCATAAAGTGAAAAGTTATTGAGAATTGAATTTTATTTTTACGCTTTATTCGTCCCAAGGTTGTGTATTCGGATTGAACTTTGACATCGAAATCTCACATACGTAAGTATATGAACTGGTTAAAGTGAGACCTTAAAATTGAGTTTTTTTTTCCCTCCGATGTGTTTACCTTTAGCTGTACCTACACTAACAATATAGTGCTTATGTGGAATTGTGGACCGGCAATCGGCAGGGCAGATATTACCTCATCCAAATGACGCGTGTATTTTTGTGCCCGCGTAATAATTTCAAAAACCGGATTTAAATTATGCTAACGATTTTTATCCTAATATTTATAGATTCGTTGGTATTGTCTGCGGAGATTAGTTATTCAGTGGGCCAATGCAATTTTTATTGATGTTATCTTTGTGTGCAAAGGAGACGGGAGACGCAGTACGTAATTTTGTTTTATTGCGGGTACAGCATTGATAAATCAGACTACGTTCAGTGTTATTGGTATTAATATTTGATAACAATTGTTTGGCAACGATTTGATTAGTGCGTCGTTTTAAAAATCTAATAGTGATAAATCGATGGTAAGGGAAGTAGATAAAGCGAGCGAATGAAAGAGGCGGAATAACCAAAGTAGAGAAAAATTTATAACCAAACTTTTATTCGAGTATACACACGTATATTAAATTCTAAATTTTAATATGTAGATCTCTTTATTACGCTGGATTTTATTGGTGCAGATTTTTAGTCGTCTTTATTGATTAGGTTGAATTTTTAAATACCTTAAAATTACCCTTACATTCGACTTGTTCATTCTTGTTCAACGAGGTGTGAAAAATCTGCCTGCCTTATATGTAAAAGTTTTATTTTGCGATAAGATAAATTTTCGATGCAGTGTGAGTCATCCGGAATCATTGTACCACTGGTAGACTACGTATCGTCGTTGTGTAGGCAATTGGAACGCAGATAAAGGCAACAAAGCTTTTGTTGTTCCATCGACAGATTGCACTGATAATCTACATTATGCGTATGTTTTAACGATAGTATCATTTCGTTCGTATTTTTTTCACTATTTTCGTATACGAATTTATTTACAGCTGATTTATTCACTGTATTTTGCATCGTCAGATATTTATATTTTAGGTACAGTACATACATAGCTTTTTGGAAAAACTTATCGTTGCTAGAAGGGTATTCCCTGATAAGTGTAGTGAAATGCCCTTGATCTCAAATTATCAAAATTTTCACAAAATATCGTAGGGTGTACCTTAGGGTGGGTCAAAAAAAACGATTATTTTCTTTTTCACTTGGTACCCTGAAAAACTGGTTGGTAGACACCTCAAAAAAATTCTCTCCACGTATGAGCTCTTAATTTTAATAGGAACGTCCTCCGCATTTCAGATTTCTATTTTTTTTTCTATTGTTATAGAGAAAATTGCATATCTTGGTGTCTACTATATGAAAATAAT
>FIZR01010953.1:0-13411 GCA_900060175.1 Ferrisia virgata
AAATATTTTTTTTTATGTAGTAGACACCAAGATATGCAATTTTCTTTATAACAATTGAAAAAAAATAGAAATCTGAAAGGCGGAGGACGTTCCTATTAAAATTAAGAGCTCATACGTGGAGAGAATTTTTTTGAGGTGTCTACCAACCAGTTTTTCAGGGTACCAAGTTAAAAAAAAATAATCTTTTTTTTTGACCCACCCTAATGAATACTTTTTAGTGTTTGGATCGTAAACTACTAATTCCTATATAAGTTAAGTACCTATAAACACACTCGTACGTATACATCAAAATAAAGTCGAATAAATTAGTTATATGGAAAATACAGAGCGAGAGAGAGAGAGAGAGTGAGAGAGAGAAAGAGAGAGAGAAAATTAGGGGAATTGTACCAACGATGCCATATGTGGTTAAATGAGCGTAAAAAGAGTACATGCAATATACAACAACCCCCGAAGCGCGATCATTATTGAAAAACGTCGGTCGTGCTAATGATCCGCGATACTGTATGAAAAAATATACACATACATGCATAATATGTGGGTTAACGGTAGTTAAATGTACGGTATATGTACTAAGTACGTGCAATAATAGCCAAGTTAACCGGAATTCGCATCGTTATTTATAATAGCTATAGAGAG
Organism: Ferrisia virgata; assembly: GCA_900060175.1. Lineage (NCBI taxonomy): Eukaryota > Metazoa > Arthropoda > Insecta > Hemiptera > Pseudococcidae > Ferrisia > Ferrisia virgata. The sequence goes on from FIZR01010953.1 coordinate 637, forward strand.
TTTGCCATCCTGATGCCTCACTCCACAGTCCACACTCACTGAAACGACGTAGTACCTATAGTAATTCACACATTGCTATTGTCGCATGATCGTTTGCATGACGATTTCACAAAACACACTTCTCGATATGATACTACAAAAATTGAGTGAAATTAATTTTATCCAAATCATGACCACGCCAGCTAGCTACTTACGTGCACGTTTGATACCTGCATGACGCACATTACGAGTCATTTCCTAAGATAATTTCAAGTTCGAAGTTTCCAGTACCACAAAAGAAACAGGCTGAGGATGAGAGCAGCAACGAACAGGAGTTGGAACAGATGAAAGTTTAGTTATGAAACACGCGCTATAACAAAATGCTATTTTAAAGCCTGTAAGATAGGAGTTGCAAGGGTCGAAGTGATAAAGGAAGAGGGAATGGTTGATCAACAAGTCTTTTGGGGTAGACTACGAACGAGACAAAATTAGAGACGAAGATTTGAAACGCCCTAAAAGTAGAAAGTTTACGTGAAGCTCTTTTCATTTAACCACGAATGACGCCAGAAGGGTGAGCCAGGTCTTTAACGAAGCTCTGTTTTTTTGATTCTTTGCGCAGTAGAGAAAATTTAAAAAGGTAGATACATTTTTATGGCGCTAGGGTTACAGCTCCAAAGCAGGGTATATCACTTTAAAGGATTCCAGCTCCAGATTCGGAGTCAACAGAGTCGTATTTTTTACAGTTTATTACAAGTTAGGCTCCGTCTGCGAAGTCAGTCCATTGGACTTCATGTAGGGTTTGATACTTCGCATCAGTTGCATCTTTATTAAATTAGCAGAAGTGCATTGAAGGTGTATTCTTGTCGAACAACTCGGGGTTGGAAATTGGAGAGGGGGGGGGCTTTCAAAATTTATATCTGATGCAGTTGAAAGAAGAAAATTAAAAAAAAGCAAAAAAGGATTCATTTTTTAAGCTATATTTTTCAGTATATACTCGATCCAGTGGCGTAAAAGGGAGGAGGGACACACACCACCACAACCCCCCCCCCCTATGTAAACCTTTACCTACTTCAAGGCAAAAAACTTGAGATTTTTTTTTTATTTGTGCTAATTTTTTCTCATTAAAGGCTTGAAAATGCACTTTATAACTCTTTAAAGAAAAGCAATTTTTCAAAATTTTTTTCGACGATTCTATTCAATTCATTTTTCTAAATGCAGACCTCAAAAAAACAATATTTTTTATACCACATGCTCTTTAATAAAAAATGAAACCTTACCTTACCACACAGAAAAAGTGTACACAAAGAGAAGATCCAAACGTTTCTCCCCCCCCCCAATTTTGACTGAATTTTTATAAGAAAAAAACGCAGAAAAATTTAACATTCACACCTTTGAAACGGGTCTAAATGCTGATCTTCTGACCCCTTATGCTCAAAATTTTTCTAAATTTTCGCCCTGGCATCACTCAAAATATACATATACATTTTCCTTTTTAAGAAAAATTTTCAACGAACCCCTTCCCCCACCTTCCACTACACAAAACACCATAGGACTACTTAAATGGGAGGAGGGACTTGTTTAAAATGTTTGTGGGGGGAGGGGGTTGCTCGTCCTTGGCTAGGGAGATCACCGTACCCCTGATTAAGTTTCCTTATGGTTACCTCTAGCATATTAGGTAACGTTTCTGTTACCATAACGTTAAATGCAACCGTTACAGAAAGGTTATACTTTTTTAATGTTCAACCTAAACGTATTACAATAGTATAAAAGTGGAAAAAAAGATATTCTAAGGTTATGTTTCTGTTATGTTACATTTTCGTTGGCGTTACGTTTTTGTAAAGTTACCAATAAGTGTAACGTTACCGTTAGATTTTCGTTACATTACAGTTACGTTTCTGTTACGTTATAGGTACATTTTTTCCATCTTTATGCTACGTTATTGTTACGTTTCGGTTAAGAATCCGGAGGGAGGGGTCTAGTTCTGCGGCTCCGGCTTCAAAATTTTTTATTCAAATACTTCCACCTTTGGCTCCGATTTCACAACTTTTTGAAAAATTCTCCCTGGCTCTAGCTTCCACTTCCGAAATTTTGTAAAAAGTGGCTCCCTCCGGTTCCGAAAAAATCGACCGAAGAGGGCCCTCTACCCTCCGGCTCCGCTCCGGATCTCTACTCTCAACCTATAAGTAGAGTGCAGATTCTTACCCTTTCAGGAACATCATTATCGTCTTATTTCGATTAACACTTTCAAAATCTCATTCAAATAGACCAGAAAATTCAGAGATCCGGATGGAGGAGTTTTGGTCCCACCGACTCCGGCTTTACAATTTTTCAAAAGGTACCTCCGGCTTCAAGATGTTCAGTAAAAAGTCTCCCCAGCTATGGGGTTCCGGCTCCAAATAAATCGACCTGCGGGAGCCCTCCTCCCTCCACCCTTCGGCTCCGGATCCCTGGTTTCTGTTACGTTACTGTTACGGTATCGTTACATTTTTTTTGCGTTATGTTTTTGTAAAGTTAACAATACGTTGAATGTTACCAGTTTTGTAACGTTACATTTACGTTTCTACTTTTGTGTTTCCGTTACGTTATATAAATTTTAAGTTATTGTTACGTTTCTGTTACGTTATTATAATATTGTAACGGTATTATTACGTTATTGTTATGTTTCTAGTATGCTATTGTAACGTTATTTGTTTTGTTTTTGTTACGTTATTGTTACGTTTTTATCAAGTTATTGTTATATTTTTATTACGTTGCATAGTTGTCGCATTTCTGTAGAGTTATCGTTACGTTTCTGTTACGTTACTCAATAAATCATTTCAAATCGCAAAAACTGATCACGAAGGGTATAATAACAGCCCAATCATCGTTATACAGGACTATATACTTTTAGTGAAAAAGATCTGTGGTGCGAAGAGAGCAGAGGGGAAGGTATAGAATTAATTTTTTGATTAAAAAATTCGAGCGGGAGGGGGGAGATGGCCCGGGTCAAAAATGCTCGTGTCCGATTGCATGAACTATGAAACCTGTTGCCATGAATCTCCCACACAATTTTGTCAGCTCCGAAGCATCTTGGAGCCACATTGGAGAGCTGACTCCGAGCTATTTTACCCCCCCCCCCCCCCCCCTCCTGGTGGTAGAACAACTAAAATCAGCACTTAGGAGATATAAATATGAAAAACTGGGTTTCAAAGCTGAGACCATAATCTTTCTTGAAAAAAAAATCTGGTACTCCGATGTATTTCTGGTTTATATTTGGTTACTGTTAATTAAATTATTTGTTGAATCTGGATCCTCGCTGGTACTTGGAAAGAGGTATATGAATTCGTAACAGCGACAAATACCACGAATGTCGATTGAAGGGAGACATAAGATACCTGGCCAATTTTTAGACCGTCCTACTCAGCCTAATTCAATTTCATACGTACCTTCCCTAACTCAACAGTCAACACACCTATTAAACTGCAGTCTCGTAATTACCAAAACTACAACAAAAAATACACGCTTAATCTTAATGCGAACTACACACATCGGTAAGTTTCATACACACGATAATGCTGCTTCCTCCTGAACTTGAAATTTACTCGGTTTACTCGATTAAGGAGTGATCGGTGGGAGGGGAGGGAGGGTACGTCCTACGTATACGTCAGGTAATTAACTCGTTATTGAAACGTAATTACTATTTTCCGGCCAACTGGGAACTTACTCTTTTCGAACAGCTTTTCCTCGTGTATTATCGCATACCTTTTTTTTCATCATAACAATATGCTGCTACTACAAAGCAGATGATCGACAGGAAAACGCAAAAACAAGCTATGATATTCGAATTATCCGTTAATTACGTGACCTGCCATTGATTAGAAAACAAACCAAACTACTACCTCAGCTAACTCCTAATCAAATCTTTACACTCAATCTCGTGAAAATCATACTCTGTACTGACATCGATATGAAGAAAATTTTTCGCACATATTTCCAAAGCGAGTACACATACGTCATCACGTACCTCAAGTATGTAATATAAGACCTTATATATATATATACGTGCGTAAATATCGAAGAAACACACCGCTCAGCGGTGATTTTTCATAATGGTCCAACGTAACGAAGGAAAAAAATAAAATAAAATAAAATAAAATAAAAAGGAACGCGAAGAGGCAGCACAATGTATGCACTTAAATAAAACGCGTTCGAACTTTCACTTCGGGAAAAAAAAATAAAAATAAATAATACCTATAAATGAATAATGGCGCGAGAAAATGTACATTGTAAGCGAATTCAATTGTATGTATGTACCTATATCTAGTACCTATAGTACCTAACTATACTTATAGGTTAGAAGAACTAAACTTGAACACAGTAGTACGATGGATTGGACGAGAAATGGCCTAGACATTAGGCGATAGCCTCAAGTCTCTAAATAAACTTCACAATAGACTCGTCAATTCGATATGAAATCATGAAATAAAGAGCCAGAACTACAAATACATACGAAATATAAATGTATTCGAGTAGTACGAACCTCTCTATATCTATGTACTTCAAAACCTCTACCTAAAAAATATTACAATCGCGTACATGGTACTACTCATATATATATATATATATGTATCTTCGTTGTTGATTATGACCTACAAAATCTTTGTCCACATACTATACAAGCAGAATGCCAAGGATTTTACATCCACAAAACAAAAAAATCGCATATTACAGGTGCTCATAAACTTATCATAGTAGTACCCATAATATATCTTTTTTTTTGTTTTTTTTTTTTTTACAAATAAATCGTAATTACCTATTTTCATTAGGAATTTTTTTTTTTTCTGAAGAAATACCTACTCGTTGAAAAATAAAACGTTTATTTTCATTCATCAGGTAAACATGTAGTAAATATCAGGTAAATTAAACGTGTTTGACGACAATCGTACAACTTACACGGTAAAGATCATCCCAACACAACCCTCTCGCCCCACACCACCACCACTTCATCGCATCCACACTTCCCTACAACCACACCAGGGGTATAATTTATACAATATTTTTTTGTTGGTCAAATAGGCATGTACCTTCAGGACCTAGCTATAACGTATGCAATTAGTAATACGCAATTATCACGTACTTCCTCATTACGTCGCCATCAATACCGTTGCAGAATAATGATCGAATCAACGTGTGCGTGTGTACGCGAAAACGAACGTCGTCCTATGGGTATTTGCGTATGGTTTTTTTTCTTTCTTTTTTTCCATTGAAAATTGCGATTAACCAACAACGTGCCGTTTCGACTCATCAAACCGTTAAATTTTCAAAATTTCATACCTACCTATTCGTTGGCGGCCGGTCGATGTTTTTCGACATTTCGAAATATACTACGATGATGGAAATAATATACCGGTCTACGCTAAGGCGAAGGTTTTCCGACAGCTATTAAATCGCTTTTTGTTTCGTTACACGCTACGGTAGGTCAATAATACCTACACACCGTGTTATTCGTACGTCGACTGAAGTGATTGAGAACCAATACTAAAAAGGTGTTCGTGATAAATTTGATAATAGCCAACGACGACGTAAGAAGTTGCCCGCGCTGCTGTAATGACATAATACGAGTAATGTGAAAACTACATCGCATCCATTTCCGGCCCAATGAGAAAAGTGTGAAATTTGTCACCGGTACATTTCACTTTTTTTTTCTAGCTCGATTTTTCTCTGCCATTCTGTCATATCAACCTATGGCGCATGCTCAGAGAGACGGAGTAGAGATGGAATTTGTTTTTTTTTTTTTTTTTACGATTCTACAACATTGTTATTGTAACCTCTTTTGAGTACGTCGCACATCTGTTTTTAATTGTTCAGTCCTTCGCACCCTCATCCATCGAAGACTACAATCATTTACTCGGCTCGATATCGATTAAAATTGCTCAAAAACGACCAGCAGACTTGGGTTGGCGAGGAAATAGATATACATGGCCGGCGATGACCTCGAATTAAAATTCATGTACATTAAAAATTTTGAGATAAGGCTCTAACTAGCAAAAGTCGCAAAAATTATTGGTTTCTAAGTCAATCGAAAGAGAATAAAAAATTAAGTAATATATCCAAAAATCAGCCTCCTACATCAATTAGAAGCAGAAATATAGTCCTTCTACGCATATCTCCCTAATAAACTGATTTTCTAGTTAGCACCTTGCACGTAACACGTTGAAAAAGCATAATAAGGCGATTATTTATTTTTTCAATTCAGCATTTCTCGATTTGGTACCCAAAGATGTGCGATTACCATAAAAATACAACGAATTAACAGAATTACCGTAATTACACAGAATTACCACAAATTACCGTAATTACACAGAATTACCACAAATTACCGCAATTACACAGAATTACCACAAATTACCGTAATTACACAGAATTACCACAAATTATCGTAATTACACAGAATTACTACAAATTACCGTAATTACCGTAAAATATCCAAGAATTTTGGTAAATATTTAGTGATCTGAAAACAATTTTGAAAACGATTTCGTTAAACATTGTAAAGACTAATTATAACTCACAATTGGAAACCCCTTGGTTACAGTAATTACGGTAAAATGCCGTAATTCTCGAGAATTACTTGAATTGAGTTATACAACGTAACGAGTTGATTGAGAAAATTAAGTAAAATTGTGTTGTAAGAGGAACACGATAGAGTTTGTAAAATTACCTCAAATTACCGATAAAATACGGTAAATCGCCGTACTTATTATTGCCAGAAAACTGACCAAAATTTAAGAAAATTACAACAATTTCAGTAATAACGCAAAATTACATCATCATCATCCATCGTGGAAAAAACACGAAACTATTCCATTATGACGAATGAAATGTGGCGGAAATTACCAGCAATTACGACGGTAATACCAACAATCTTACTCGTAAATCAATTCAAACATCAAATTACAGCATTTTTACTTCCAAACAGGTAATATGTTTCATAGCCAAATTTCCTACGTCATATTGCCAATGAAAACCAGGCGATTAGGGTCTATTGACCAACTGCGAATGATAAGGGGAATATCAATACCATTTTTGGCCATGTCACACATATTTACATTCATCTTTTTCCGAAATTTGAAAATAATTTACTCAGCTCGATACAAACCAAAATCGATCAAATTTGGGGAATAGGCTTCGATTGGCGTACCGCTTGATATTCTGGAGTGAGGATGAACTCGTGTCAAAATTCAGTTGCGCTCAAATTTGGCGAAGGGGGTCTTGAGAGGCTGAAGGTACAAAAATTATTCCTTCTCGAGACAATCGATAGGTAATCTAAAGTTTCATAACTTATACAAAAATCAGCCTCCTTGGTCAATTAGAAGAGGAGATATGAGTGTTTTCCCTTAGTTGACCTTGAAAAAAGGGCTCTTTCTGCCCTACCTTTCCATCTAATTGAGCTAGGAAGTGGAAATTTGGTATGCAGACTTGGTATGTGTTACAGACATGTCTTTTGGAGGTTTCGACTTTTCAGACCCCTTGCGTCTCCTTACAGCCCAGAAATGTGGTTTTTTGGCCGGATTTTCTTGTCTCGAGTTTGGTCCTCGCATGACTCCCCTCTAAATTGAGCTAGGAAGTTTAAATTCGGACCGTAGGCACAGTTAATAGGCACCCAAGATATACCTTTTGAGGGTCTCGACGTTTCAGCTTGATTGCAATCCTTCACTGTCCCAAAGATGTGGTTTTTTGGTCGGGTTTTCTCATTTTTTGAATTCATTCCTCGCATAACCTGCCTCCAAATTGACGCAGGAAGCTGAAATTTAGTATGTAGATCTAGTACAGGTACTAGATGTGTATATTTGGTAGTATCGAGATCTCAGCCCCGTTGCAACTCGGCTCCTCCCTATTCTTACCATCTGAATACACTACACATTCGAATTATAATCTCAAATTGTTGTTAAATATTGTTCAAATACATCAATTTACCTGTCTTACTTGGTTTTACAATTTCAACTACCGTAATTATCAAATAAAACTGATGAATTTTTAGTTATTACGAGTAATTCTGCTCACTTTGCGGTAATTCTAAATTATATACCTTTCTGCCAGTCGCAAAGTATAAAAAATAGTCCGCTTTATTCGAACATATTCACAATCAATTACCGTAATTACAAATTTACCAAAAAAAACCTACGCATTTATGGTAAATACAGGTAATTTCAAAATCAATTATTGTTATTCGAAAAAGACCCTCTCACTGCCTTTTGTTCAGGGTTATATCATGTGGTATACAATCGTTTTAATGAGTAAAACGCTATTACGGTAAATTACCGTAATTACGCAACTAAATCGGTTATTTCCGGTAATTACGGGTAATTTACCGTATTTTCAGATAATTCCAAAAAAAATCGATGTAATCACGCTACGTAGTGTACCTTGGCTCTACTATTAAAGATTAGAAAATAAATCACCATAATAATATGAGACAACACATCGGCGCGGTAAATCGCACAACTTTTCCAAATACTAATCTAGTCGAATTACAATAATACTTTCTTAAAAGTGACAATTTCTCGCGCCATTTTTCAAATGACTAAGACTGCTATTCATTGAAAAATATTCTTATAACACTAAATAATACTTTTTTTTTTAAATTAAGAAGAAAAAACTCATTATATAAACCATACCGTCTCCATCCTGTAATCGGTCTTCTGGTAAGATCCTCTTCAGTCAATCCGTACAGTCCAATACAGGCCAGAATCCACGCCAATATCAAAACTCCAGAAATGATGGCCAATCTAATAGGTAATATTATAATGGTAAAGACGGCAGTCTGTAAAACAAAAACGCAAATAAGAAAGTATAAGTACACATTTTAACGTGGGTCAATAATAACTCTTCTAATCTAGTAAATAAATGAACCAAAAAAAAAAAAAAACAAAAACAAAAACAAAAAGAGCAACAAGTAACGTTAAAAAGGCAATTTAAAAATGAAAGTTATTGCAGTACGTATTCGTGGTAGGTAGGAGGGCAATGTACACTAACGGAGTAAAATCAATACGACGAATATTAATTTTTTTAATATTCTAGGCATCAGTCATGCTAACAGATAGGCTGCGTTGCTCGGTGAGATAATTTGTTAAACAAGGTGTCGAAATAATTGGACAATGAGTTAGGGAAAAAGATTTTTCATTGTACCAGAAGCTTCATTAATATTGGCACTCTAACGTTGGTACCAGTACGTTTTCGACGTTAGATTTGAATATAGGTCGAGGATCTGGAAATCGCTATAGGTGTACCTATGGTAGGTGCGGACGTGAGAGGCATCCCAAGCCAGGAAATTTCTTTTATTCGTCAATCTTTCGGCGGTCGTCGAGTCGGAATCGTTTGAAAAATACACCGCGATACAGCGACGACAGGAAGAGAGGTAAAAGGTAAGGGTAAGGGTAAGGCACATGGACGAGGGCGTACGAATACTTCTCTTTTTCGCGTACGTACCTAATACGATGTATACTATTAAGTTATTAATTTGAATATGTCAAAGCAAGGTCGTACATGTATACTTAATACTTATATATGTGGTCGTTAATAAATTTGTCGTGTGTATTTTTTCTTCTTTTTTTTTTTTTTTTTCGTTACTCGTTTTTTTATACGATGATGATGATCATCATCATCATCATGATCATGATGACAATGATTACAAAGGTGAATAATATTTAGTATAGGTGGTTAATTACGTGTAGCTTTGAGGAAACGCCAGCGTAACAAAGTCAATGTAACGTGGTCTTTATTGTGTTAACCGCGCACCCACCGTAAAACCAACCGAATGAGTTCCACTAATTGATTAATTAATCGCCCGAATTACGTATAATGCTGGGTATAATTTTATTATGAATTGCGATACTGGTTTCGTGTTCCAGATCATGTATTCGTCATAATTTAGTGACACAGGGCCGGCCAGCCGAGTACGAGTGCCTCTTCAAACCTCACCTTAAATATACCGGATCGTTCAGAGTACCTCTAACTATTTACCAAATTGCTCGTTCGTCTTACAACGAAATATTAATACCATTTTGATTGTTTGCTCATCAATGAATAATACGTCGTTGTCGTCGTCGGAGTGATTATACAAATGACTCATTTTTTCTCAATGAAACTAATTAAGAATACGCGTTAAATTTTATGAACATTATAAGCTAACCTGCACATATATGCTAGTATAAGCCACACACTTAAATACATACATACCATAGCAGGTATCTGTAATTCTCTGTACCGCTACAGCAAAACGTTTCAATAATATTTCCGAATTAATTAACCAGTAAAATACGTGTACGATTGTTTTAGCAGCGAAGTGTGAAATATATATTATGCGAGCTAGTTTGACCTATTGTTGGATACTTAAAACGTAAATATGGATCACAATGTTGACTCTTTCGTCTCTTACCGCTCGACCCTGAATCAAACTTCAAACTATTTATACAAGTATTCGATATTTACTTTCTGCGTGATTATTCTTTTTTGCTGGCCATTTCAAACAAGAGACTTTACATTATGATGGCATAATTTCGAATTTTTTAATAACATAAAATGATATCTGGACCAGTTCGTTATACGTAGATCGATTCCCGAAGGTTATTTCCAATAATAATTAATTTTATTAATTTCAATTATTAACAAATGAATAAACTGGACGTGATCGATGCATATTAAAACATTGAAATTTATGAAAATTACGTGCACTACGGAGTCATTTTTCAAGGTTCATGCTACTCTGCAATGAGTTTTCAAAGTTAGCCGCATAATGGAATGATTCAGAAAAAAAAAACAACGATTCTTGGAAATTAATTCAACAGTTGAAATGGTAAAATTTGACGCGTTTAGTAATAGGCACTTCAATATACCAGCGTATTCTTTTAATTATCATATTTACGGTTATCTAAACGGTAAATTACGGCAATTACGATATGCTACAATTGTACTAATCAATTTGGTATTGCAATTTTTCAGAAATTCTGCGCGGTAAATTACGGTAATTACGATCATACAGCTGGTAAATTTTTCGTACGTACAACTATTAACGTGGTAAATTATGGTAAATACAATTTCACATTACCCAAGTTATAAATTTGCATTTACCAAGACAAGACTTACGAACAATAATCAATAATTTTACGGTATTTACAGTTAATTACTCGGTAAATTACGGTAATTACGAGCGTACAGCTGGTAAACTACGGTAATTACAATTTCACCTTACCCAAGTTATGGATTTGCATTTACCAAGACAAGACTTACGAACAATAATCAATAATTTTACGGTATTTACAGTTAATTACTCGGTAAATTACGGTAATTACGAGCGTACAGCTGGTAAACTACGGTAATTACAATTTCACCTTACCCAAGTTATGGATTTGCATTTACCAAGACAAGACTTACGAACAATAATCAATAATTTTACGGTATTTACAGTTAATTACTCGGTAAATTACGGTAATTACGAGCATACAGCTGGTAAACTACGGTAATTACAATTTCACCTTACCCAAGTTATGGATTTGCATTTACCAAGACAAGACTTACGGTCAATAATCAATAATTTTTCGGTATTTACAATTAATTACTCGGTAAATTACGGTAATTACCATATCGCGTTAGGTAAATTTTGCCAATTACGGTTGGTTTACGAGTAACTTTGATAAATCGTCTATATACAACATGCTGTTTCAACTAAGATGGGAAAAATGTTTGACGCACATACAGGGTGTCCAAAAAAAATATATAACCTGTTTTTTCTCAAAAAAAAAAAAAAAATCGAATGGAAAGTGTATGTTTTGAATTAATATTTTGATAATACGCATTGAAAAGGTTTTCCTGAATTTTTCAATTTTGAATCCGGTTTAGTCGTTTGCAACCGGTTGTCAAAAGTTTCCTTAAAACTAAAACCACAAAGAAATGTTTTTCAATAAAAGTTACAGATCTTGAAACACTGATTATTTTTCATTTCATAACTTTTTCTTTAGCTGGCACGTAGCATCGCAGAGAAGTTATACTTTCAGGAAGTGAAGAGTTGTTCAACTTTCTCAAGGTAATATCACCCCTCTATTGCTACACAGAAAAAAATTATTAATGTTTAATGTTCCACAACCTAAACTTCAAATGATTTTTTTTGCGTATCTTTTTTTTGTTTTTTTTTTGAATTTAACGTATCAGAAGTCGGTTACAAAAAAAACAACTTTCAAATTATCGAAACATTCAAAATTTCAAAAAATTTAGACGTAAAAAAAAATTTGAATTTAAGTTGCGGTGCATTGAAAATGAATCATTTTTTGCCTGCAAACTTTTTTTCTGTCTAGTAGTTAAGGGGCGATAATAACTCGAGAAAGTGAAGTCATCCCCCACTTTCTGAAAGATATAACCCCTCACCGGGGTTAGCTATGGAAAAATTTCTAGAATGAAAAATAATCGGTGTTTGAAGTTCAGCAACTTTTATTTGAAAAATTTTTTATAGCTCCGATTTTTTGGGAATTATTGAAAACTGCTCGCAAAATACTTGACTGGTTTTAAAATTGTAAAATTTTGAAAAACCACATTCAAGCCTACGAACAATCAAAATACCAAATCAGAACACATCCCTAACATTTGACTTGTTCAAAGAAAAAACACGTTTTGTATTATTTTTTTGGACACCCTGTATGTATGTCAATGAATTTTTTCGTCACCTTGGTGGAGTGTGAAAGAAAATCTATCCTCATATTCGAATTTAGAGCGAAATTTTAACCCATTTCAATAGGTTACACGGCTAGTTCAAACAAATATCAAT
>FIZR01010954.1:0-12283 GCA_900060175.1 Ferrisia virgata
AAACCTTCGCCCAACTTTGGGCCTAGCGGAGTCAAAATATAGACTTACTGATTTCGTCTGTATTTTTATTTTCAAAATTAAATGATAAGAAATTTGTTAAATCCGCTAATAAAAGGTAATTTATTTTATTATTTTTATTAATTACTTACGTTGGTTGTTTGTTGTTTTCCTTCTAGGAATGGGGTGTTTCGGAAGCAAGGACAAACTTTCAAAAGAAGATATGGATTTCTTGAAGTCTCACACTCGTTACGACGAAAGCACAATTAAAGAATGGTACAAAGGATTCAAAGTAAGCCAACAGCGAATCTCAATATCGCATTATGTATATTTACGCGTTTCTCGTACTTCGTACCCTGCCCGTAGCCAACGTTAGGTTGCGTCGATGACGGGCAGCGGGCTAGCGGCGCAACGCAATGGCCAAGTTTTTTGCGACCCTTATATACTCTGCTACACAGCATAAAAGCTTCGATCTGCGGAATTATTATACCACGTATAAGAATTAATGGCTTTTCACCCGCCGCTATAACCAACAACAAAGACCCGAAGTAACGTTTTTTTTTTTTTTTTTTGCCGCTTCCAAGCAAGTCCTCCAGATGAGGGTATTTCGTCCGAATACGCGCCTATATTCGTTCGTATAATAAATTATCATCTTCGGGCGATATTTTTATTACACTTTGATAAACGAGCCTATATTTTCGAAACACTAGAACGTGTATTTGTATGCGAAGTAATTCACTCGAGTGAGGTTTACTCGTCGTATATGCCTACTATTTCGCGTTATTATACTGTTTTAATTACGAAGCCATTCGCCTGCGTAGTCGTACCGACTACCGACCTCGTTTCTTATCCTATGTCTCGCTTACTCGGTACGCTGCGTCCATCGGATGGCAAACCCTCAGGGCGAAATTTAATAGACTACGATTGCCGAGCTTCTAGACAATTGGTTTATGTAACTTATGTGCCAGGCTTCGTCCAACATCATCCAAGGTAATACTTTTACTTGAAAAGTTTACCAAGCAGAAGGATCTCGTTACAGCGATTACTGATTAAGTTGATCGACTCGAGAATTGGATAAGAGAGAATTGAGAGGGTTCGAATGAACGAACGAGGTGATTTTTTTTCTACGAATAATCCAAAAACTTTGGAGCTATGAAGGAAAACAAAAATCTCAAAAGTTGTCCATTTTCCAAACGAATTAATTCAGATGGAAATTTTTTCATTCATGTAGTAAAGAACAAAAGCGAGCTGCGATCAGAAGAAGAAGTGAAAGTAGATATTGGAACAAATAGTTGAAACCGTCTCTTTCTCCTCTCCCTCTCCTCGCCCATTTAAGGTATATTTAGGATAGCTACGAAATCTACGTACCATATTAGTGGTAGATGGCTCATTTGAGCGCACTTTTTAACGTGTTGTGGTCGATATCGAGCGGAGTAAATGATTTTAATGTTGGGGGAAAATATAAATAAGTAAAAATAAAAACAAATATTTGACATGGCTAGAAAAAGGTGAATGCCCCCCCTCCCTTTATCAGCCGTTGATCCATGTACTGCAATATCTTGGTTTTCATTGACAATACGACATAGAAAATCAGTCTAATAAAAATGAATATCTGACATGACCAAAAGTGGTAGCAGTGATCTTCAAGGACCTCAAAACGGATTTTGTTGATACCCCATCCCCTTCATCCAGCTTAAGTCGACAGTCTCTAATAGTCTGGTTTTTTATCGACAATATGGCATGACTCGACGTAGAAAATCAGGCTAAAAATAGTATTATAGGTAGACCACTAATCCTCGAGAGCTATTTGTTGCATAACCCCGTGTGGGAAGGGGTAGTAGAATTTTCCCATGGCACTCTCTACCTGTCCTAAGAGACAACTTAAAGACAACCAGAGGAAAACTTTCCTCCCCATGGTCCATACTAACGTAATATTTATATTTCTATAATTCACTCTTCACATATCAACACACACAAACAGTTCAAATTTCTCTACGCCAAGAGGATGGATGAATTGGCTACCCTTGAAGGACTTACGAACCCACAGTGGTCATTTTCGCAAGAAACACCGAATGAGTGCGATAAATTTAAATGGCCTCGAGTTCTGGCACCCCGTAATTGGGGCAGGGTTGCTAAGAATATCTTTTCGCGCTAATCGGCTCGAAGAATATCAGCATGATAGGCACGTGGCCTGAAGACTACAGGTAAGTTAGCTGTAGTCGAAAATGAAATGAAAAACGTAGGGTTGCTGAAATTAGGAATAAGTGAAACCCAGTGGAATAGCATTGGCGAATTTACATCAGGTGAGGGAAACTTCATCTTTTCGTCAGAAAAGGAGGCCCCACAGGAGTGGCAATCATAGTAGATGGTAGATACAAACACCTGGTGTTAGGTGCAAGGGCCATCAATGATCGAATGGCAGTTGTCAGGATTGATGCAGCTCCATCCACCATACGTGTCATCCAAGTATATGCCCCAACTAGTGCAGCACCAGATAAAGAAATTGAAAAAATCCTACAGTGTTCTTGAAGAATACTGGCTTCCCTACCATAAAGCGACATACTGATAGCAGTGATGCTTTCTATGGAGTAGTTGTTAAGTCATCGTCTAGGAACAAGAAATGAACGCGAAGATAGGCTTCTTCAGTTTTGAGTGGAACAGCAACTTGTGCTGGTAAATACCTTGTTCCCACACCATAATCGCAGAGTATACACGTGGAAGTCGTGTGATGGTCACACTCGTAATCAAATTGACTACGTTCTAACCCAGGAAATATAGAAATCGTCGATCATTAGAGCCAAAACATATACAGGAGCTGATGAGGCATCAGATCATCAACTTCTGATGGCAGGAGTACGACTGCGAATCCGCCTGAAAAGACCAAACAAGAGAGCATGAACTTTTCTCACCAATGCTGAATTGAAGAAGGTTGCCGCTAGGACAAATATCACTTGTCCGGATACAAGCGACCCAAATACCATGTGGGAAGATATCAAAACCAAGATTACTCGGGTATGTGAATCAGTTATTAAAGAAAGAGAATGCGTGTCAAAGAAAAAGCAGCCATGGATAACAGAGGACACCCTGTTGATTACAGAGTAGCGTTTATGTCCTTGCGACAACGAAGGATATAGACGACTGAACAGAGCAGTCCAACAATGTTGTCGGAGAGACAGAGAAGCGTACCTTAACCAATCCTGCAATGAAATACAGGAACATGCAGACTGCAATGAGACGAGTGCAGTACACGAGAAAATATGTCAGATTGCTAGAGATTTTGTACCTAGAACTCGCGAGATCGAGAAAGATGACAGTAAAGTTCTGTGGGACTCTAAAGGAATCCTGGACAGCTGGAAAAAATACTGCGATCAGTTGTACCAAGACAGTAGAACACCAAAGATGAACTAACCAGTACCTATGGTCGAACTAACAGGTGAAGATGAGCCAAATATTCTGCTTGATGAAATAAGGCAGGCGATGAAAACGATGAAGAAACGCAAAACACCTGGTTGCGATGGTATTGAAGTTGAATTGTGGCAGGCTCTTGGTGAAAGTGGAATCAAAGCAGTATTGCAACACTGCAGTGCGATATGGCAGAGTCGTAAATGACCTATGAATGGTGTAAGTTGGTGCTGATTCCTTTGCATAAGAAAGGAGATGCAAGATTATGCTCTAATTATAGAGCAATTGTTCCAATTCCACACAGCAGCGAAGTCATGTTGCGAATCCTAAACAACCGGATCAAGGCCTATCTACGCAGGCAAATTCCACCCGAACAAGCCAGCTTAATGCCAGGAAGAGGCACAAGGGAACAGATAATGAATGTCTGGCAAATCATCGAAAAGTGTAGGGAGTTCAACATACCTGTAGTGATGTGTTTCATAGATTACACCAAAGCCTTTGACTGTGTGAATTGGAAGAAACTCTTCAAAGTTCTAAGAGAAATGAGAGTCCCTGCTTATGTAGTAAATTTGGTGAGTTCTTATATGAGTTCAATTCTATGGTGGTGAGAGTTGATGGTAAAGAGTCTGAGGCTATACAATCACTTGTTTTCTCTGTTTTCCTATATGGCGCGGAAACATGGACATTAAAGGCGGATGATAAAAGAAGAATCGGCGCCTTTAAGATGTGAGTCTGGCGAAGGATACTGAGGATACCCTGGATAGCCCGACTAACCTTTAAGTATTTTATGCGAGAGACGCATTGTAGGATATTTCGATCATGTGACCAGGAGAGAAGCTGGAATCTCGAAAAAGACATTCTCCTCGGTAAGGCCCCTGGGAAAAGAGGAAGAGGAAGATCTCTGACCAGGTGGTCTGGCATCATCAAAGCGCGAATTGGCTCTGTGGGAGGAGCTGCTTCACAGGCACAGGATCGTGATAGGTGGCGCGCTCTTTTAGATGCAATAGTCGTAAGCGACTGAGACCTGCTGATGATGATCTGACATGACCAAAAATGGTCACAGTAATCTTCAATGACCCAAAAACAGATTTTATTGATACCCCATCCCTTTCATCCACCTTAAGTCGATAGACTCTAATATCTTGGTTCTTATTGACGATATGGCATGACATAACGTAGAAAATCAGGCTAAAAATAGTATTACAAGCGGACCACCAATTTTCGAGAGCTATTTATTGCATAGATGCACAGTTTCACATCAATTTCTACTTCTCGAAAGAAAAATCACTGAATGAGTGAAAACAAAGGTTTAGAAATTGGAAAATGTTACCCTGAAATAATATACGCGAATACGAAGAAAATAAATTCGTATTTCGAAATGAAACAGCTGCGTATTAAACACTTTTACGAGTACCCTAGGTACACATTTGTATGAAACTTAGCAGGAAAATTGTGAAGATATAGTTCAATTTTCACTCACTTCCTGGTTTCCGCACTCCGAACCATTTCGCCGAGTTTATTACGATGTTATTAGAACCGTACGACGACGTTAATTTCGATGAATTGCAGGATTTCGGTGAAATTATTCTTTCTCAACAATATCAGAAGTATACTGATTCGAAAATCTTGAAAATGAAAATATACTGTTACGACGCGACGCGGAAATACGAGTAAAATAACCTAAATACGCGAAATTTTGCACATATGCGTGATATTAAAGGCTTTAAGTAGCGTTGCATTTTATGCGGATTAGGATTTTTTCGTAATAAGATTTTAGATTACGAGATATTGCGAAATATCCGCCGAAGCTTGGCTCGTCTTACTGCACCATGCTCCCTTCATCTTTGACCAAATCTCTTATATCTGTGCATATTGATACTTTTTATTTAGCTCCTCTGCCCTTTCTTTCTCTCTAAATTCTTCATGTTACGATAAAATTTTCACGAAATTTTAAAATTCTCATGTTGAAATGAAATGACTTACAGATGTATTTTAAAATCCTGAAATTAATTTTGCCATACATATTCAGGGAGGAGAGGGAGGAGGTGTTCTGAAAATTCTGATTCGTCTTCATAACTAACATTGTGTTGAAAATTTTAATGGAAATGATTTACACTCTTCCTGCCTTTTCCACTTCATTATGTTGGGGTGAAGAAGCAATTTGAAAGTAGTCAAAAAATGACAAAATATAGACACAAATTTACTTCATGAGGGATATAAACCGGTGTGACGGAATGACCCCTAGATTCACATGCTAAATTCCAGCCTCTGATTTCAGTGGTCGATGCAAATACTGAGTGGAAAGCCAAGAACTTTTTTATCAAAAATCTCTCTACTCTTTGCCTCTCCAAATTGGTACAAGAGGCTCTTATTAGCCTAATTTTCTATATCATATTGTAAATGAAAACTAAGCTGATGGATACCGACCGAAATCGCTCCAATTCGGTCAATCGGCTCAGTTTGGCGGCGGATTAGATATATATGAGTGGGGATGAACTTGGGTTAAAATTCAGTTGTGTCCCAATTTTGGGGAAGGAGGTGCTGGAGAGTCAAAATTGCAAAAATTTTCCTTTTTTAAGCCAATTAGAAACAGAATCAAAAGTTGTATAACATATCCAAAAATCAACCTCCCAAGTCAATTAGGAGGGGAGATATGGAAGTTTCCCCCTTTTAAATCTTGAAAAAGGGCTCTTCCTCTCCTATCTCCCCATCAAGTTGAGCCAGGAAGTTGAAATTTGTTATGTACATTTAGTTGGGGCTGTAGATGTGCCTTTTGGGGGTTCCGACTTTTTAGCTCAATCGCACTCCCTCACAGCCAAAAAGAGTGGTTTTTTGATAAGTTTTTCTCATTTTTCTTATTTTTTGAGATTGTTCCTCGCATAACTTCCCTCCAAATTGAGCTACGAAATTGAAATTTGGTATGTACATTAAGTAGAGGTCTTGGACGTGCCTTTTGGGAGTCTCGACTTTTCAGTCCATTTTCACCCTCTCGCAGCTCCAAATATGTGGTTTTTTGATTATTTTTTCTTATTTTTCCAGTTTGTTCCTCGCATAACTCTCCTCCAAATTGAGCTTGGTAGTTGAAATTAGATATGTACATTTTGTAAGAGTCCCAGATGTGCCTGTTCGGCGTAACGACTTTAGCCCCGTTCAACCCTTTCTACCCGCAATGCTGATTAGGAAAAAAGCGTTCCATCGCGATGCTTTTTTTTATAGAAATTGAGAAAGTATTTGCTCAGCTCGATACTGACCAAAATCGATCAAATTTTGGGAATAGGCTTCGATTGGCATGCCATTTGGTATTATAGAGTGGGGATAACCTTGGGTCAAAATTCAGTTGCGCTCTAATGTGGAGGAAGAGGTTCTATAGGCCTGAAATCGCAGAAACGGTTACGTTTTAAACCAATCCATAAACAATCCAAAGTTATGTTCAACATCTAAAAATCAGCCTCCTAGATCGATTAGGAAGGAAGATATAAGAGTTTTTCTTTTTTTGACCTTGAAAAATGAGCTCTTCTTCCCCTATCTCCCCCCCACTAAATTGAGCTAGGTAGTTAAAATTTGGTATACAACCAGCTAAGCTTGAGAATAGCAACCGCCGCAAAAAAAACACTTAACAAGGGCCTTATATGTGCCTTTTGGGGGGTTTGACTTCACAGCCTAATCGCACTTTCCCACAATCCCAAAATGGTTGTTTTTTGTTGGTTTTTGCTATTTATTGAGCTTGTTCAAATGTGATATGCAGAATTAGTATAGGTCCTATTTATGCCTTTTGTTGATGGTGTCTTTTTACACCCCCCTCCCCCCGCGCGCTCTTCCTCTCACTCACATAGTTATAATTCATACGATTGCAATATTTTATGAAAATTAGGTTAGAAGCGTATCGCAAGCTTGATAGTGGCCAAAATCGTTCAAATTTGGGAAATATGCGTGGATTGATGGTGGAATAGCGGAGTAGATATTTTTTAGTAAGGATGGCCAAAGGTCAAGATTCAGTTATGCCCAAATTCAAAGAAGTGGTTGCCAAGTGACTAAAATTGCAAACAATGTTCATTTTTTGAGTCCATCGACAGATAACTTAAAAGTTATGTAATATGCTGAAAATCATTCTCCTATGTCGATTAGGATGGGAGACAGGAATGTATTTCTCCATTTTGAAAGCCTATTGCACCCATATCCTTTCTCCAAACGAAAGTAGGAAGTTGAAATTTGGCATGTACATTTAGCGTAAGGGTCGTAGACGTGCCTTTTCGGTGTTTCGACTTTTCGTTCCTACTGAACCCGTCATAGCCCTGAAAATGTAGTTTTTTTGATAAAATTTTCTTAATTTTCAACTTCGCAGCACGCCCAACTTCATTCTAAATTGAGTCGTTGAGTTGAAATGAATGCTTTTTTCCTCCTTTTATGCATCGTCTTATGGGTATTTTTTTCATCTGTCGAGTATTTTTGGCACACAAAAACGAAGCTTCGACACGACCTTTAGACAATGTATCAAGTCTAGGGGTCAAAGTTAACTCTCGGACGTGGTGGTTGTCAGTAAAATTAACACGCTCGAATTAGCATTCATTCTATGGGTATACAGAATACTGTGCAGTGTGTACGAGGCTAACGAAGAGATAACGTATAGCTTCGCAACTAACTGTCAACAAGGCGACGACGACGACGACGACGACGACGACGCTGATAATAACAATGGGTAAAGTTTTGCGAGCTTATTAGTTCGATAAATTTGCTTCGTTAGTTCGGGTCATTGTAATCTGTGTATCTGTTGGTATTATGTGGAGAAGAGAAGATGCGCGCAGTAAGACGCGCACCGATGACGCCTCTCTACTGCGACCAAAGTTACTTTCGCTTTTGATAAAGTTGACAGCTGAGATGCTTAAAAAGAAGAACCGTTTATCTACGCGCGCTGTACTGATTCTGCAGAAAATGCTTTTGCGTGCGAGCTGCTCCTCTGTCTTTATCGTGTAAGCACGACGGTGTCGGTGGCGGGATTTAGCAGCAGATATGCGAAAGCCAGATAATTCGTTCATTTTTCTATACCCTACCATTTTTAGCATTATATGTATCAGCCCTGAATTTTCTTCGTTGTCATTCTTGTCAAATAAAGAAAGACAGATAGAGAGCGAGAGAAAAAAATAAAAGCTCTCACACGTATAGCTATTATATTGACTTTTGAATGAGAAACGAAACGAAGTGTACACGAAATACGTTTCTCGATACTAAAAATTCATTGATATAATTTCTTCTCGTATACACCTGATTCACTTATCATGCTACCGGATCAATTTTTTTTTTTCCAATATTTTCCTTCGCCTAAAAGGATTATGTTAGAATAATTTATACGTAGGTTTAAATTTTGCATTAATAGAAAATATAAGGTTGCTCGAAGCATGGAATAGAATTGAAATATTCGTCGCAATATCCTTGGTTACGAGAAAAATATGGAAAATAGGTTTCCTCATATTATCGATCAACTGCCTATGGGATGTAGAGGGAGAGGGGATATCAACAAAATTCATGACCATTACAGATGTTCATTTCTATTTTCTTACATTACTTCTTTTTCTCCTGGAAACTAAAATCTTATACTTAATTCCATATCGACCAAAATCCTTCAAATTCGGTCAATAGACTTACTTACATCAACAGTAGATCAGATACGTAAGGCTACGTATGAGTGGGGATGATCTGGGGTCAAAACCGTCATGTCCAAATTCAATGGAACACATACTGAAAAGTAAAAATCGCAAAAAATTTTCGTTTTCGAACCAATCTGAGGCGAATCAACATATTCAAAAATCAGCCTCTTAGATCAATTAGGAGGGAAGATATAAGAGTTTTTTTTTCATTTTTGACCTTGAAAAAAATACTGTAACACACATCTCTCCCCTCCAAATTGAGGTAGTGGGTTGCAATTTGACCTGTACGTTTAGTAGAAGTCTTAGATTTGCTTTTGGGGGTTCTGCTCTGTTGCACCCTCTCACAGCCCCAAAATGGGGTTTTTTGTTTGAGTTTTCTTATTTCTGACACGCGTACCCCCCCCCCTCCTCTAAATTGAGGTGGGTGGTTGAAATTTGATGTGTACATTTGTAGAGATTCTAGATGTACTTTTTGTGTGTTTCGACTTTTCAACCTCGTTTCTACCCCTCACAGCAGCGAAAATGTGAGGTTTTCATCAGTTTCTGTTATTTTTTTGAGTTCGTTCCACGCGTATCTCCCCTTCAAATTGAGATAGAGAGGGTTGAAATTTGAAGCGGTGCATGTAGAATTAATAAATGTTCCATGCATGACTTTTCCATGATTTAGAATTTGTTACCTTTCTTCTCTCTCCCCCTCCGCCGTTGTTTTTTAGCCAGTGTTTTGTTCCATACATACCTCTTATCTAAATTGAGCTACAAGGTTAAAATTTGATATGTGAATTTAGTAGAAGTTCCGGATGTACGCGGGGAGGAGGTCAACTTTGCAGCCTATTGCACTCTTTTAAACCTCCAAAAAAAAGTTTAAACATTTATTTTGGTAGATTTTTTTAATTTATTTAATTTATTTCAGATATATTTTCTCTCCAAATTGAAGTACAAGGTTGAAAATTTGGCATGTGAACTTAGCAGAGGTTCCGTATGTTTCGGGAGGAGGGGAAGGTCAACTTTGCTCTCTATTGTATCTTTTGAAGCTCCAACAAATTAATTTTTTAATTTTTTTGGCAGATTTTTTGAATTTTTTGAATTTATTTCAGGTATATCTCCCCTTCAAATTGAGCTACATGGTTTAAATTCAGTATGTGAATTTAGTAGAGATTTTAGTTTTGGGTGGAAGGGGGGGGGGTCCAACTACGCAGTCCCAAAGGCCATTACTTCTTCTTGATCAATGCTTCCCTGGCGAAGGTTGCGAAGGGCTGGCCCCCATACAGGAGCAATTCCAGTAGAGGATACAGCCACTCCCTGGTGAGTTGCAGATCGGCTCTCAGGGTGTTCCTGGCTTTCTTCCTGGTTTCATCGGGGCAGCCGAATATGATATGCGGACTGTCCTCGACTACACCAGCGTCATCATTCCCACACCTGAGACAGTTAGGCGTGGGTCTCTTCTTCGGCTTTTCGTACAAGTACTTACCTATATTCCCATGTTCGGTCAATAGTTGGGTACTGTACGTTGACAAAGCCAGGCCTTGCTCCAGTCTTGTCCGAATATTCGGGATGAACCTCCTGGTCTTCACGGCCTTTGACGCCTCCCACCTTTCCTGCCAAAGCTCGACTGCCTGTTACCACGCAATACCAACAATCCAACACGTTGAACGAGATCATTTCGAAGTGAGAATGGTTACAAAACCACAGCAAATATACCTACGGCGATTTTCACGAGATTACAACCAGTGTTGAATGAGAAATTTTCAAAAAAATAAAAATCGCAAGCCAGTAGTTACTTATAGGTAGAGGTACATTAATCGAATATTTGAAAGGTATAAATTAATTTTCAAAATCTTACAAGAGCATACTTTCAGCTCGTAAAATTTTGAAAATACTGAAAGAAATTTTTTCAAATTTAGCCTCGTTTCTACCACTTGAAAAAATGAAGAATTCGCACTCTAATATGATCTTATATAATTTAAATAAATTCTCGTTCTTCGGACATATTTTAGACTAACTTGGCGAAATATATCTCGAATCTCGTGAGATTTATAACCCTTAGACCCTCTCTCGGTCTACAATTTTATTTTTATATTCTTTGCCATTTTTTTCATTACTTTTTCAAAAAAACACCGACAACAACTTCGGGTTACTTCTAACTCGCTTCTTCGGACGCGATAGAAGGGGAGAAAAATGATAAAATTTTCACTTCGAGTAAACATTTTTGATACAATGAAAATAGGCGTGCCGCCGGTGCAGATAAAATGTTTTCGAGAATAGATTGAAAAAAAAAAAAAAAAAAAAAAGAACAAAACAGATAGGTATATGCCGAATTTACCGACAACATACGATCATTTATTACTCGCATAGCTAAGCTGGTACCGCTGGTAGGTACCTAAATAGGTAGAGACAGAGAGGTACGTACAACGCGTAGACGGCCAACGGTACGCTAATAATGAAAAATAAATCGAGTTTTACCAAAGGCGCGAATAGAAAGCTGAACAGCGAAAATACGAAGAAAAAATAGTCAGGTACTCGGCTAGTCGGCAGCTCGCTGCGAAATACCTTGAAAATATTAACTCGTTCCTATGTACATTGCGTAAAGGCGAAATAACAAGAAATATTAATTTTACACCCGACTTATCTAACATTTTCCGCTCCGTAGAATCGTCAAACTTGGCCGAGTTGAAGGAGCGGTACATTACACAATAGGTACACAGTCGCGCAAGCAGAATGAGAATTAATAAGATCGCATCGCATCGCATCATTTTTGCCTGCTACGACACACGTAGACGTAGGTACTAGGGAGGTAGTCTAGGCTAGGTTATTAGATACTAGGTACCCTAACTTGCCTAAGCTATATGGTTTCGTACAAGCAATGGCAACGTGATGACACGTCATCAGCAAAAATCAGCATCGGTATAATTATCGCTATAGTTAGCGCTGTCGGATACACCGTGAAGCAGACAACATTCGCTGAAGCTAATGCTTCAAACATCTGCGCAGTTACATAGTTACACAAATACGCAAATGCAACTCTGCCATGTATGGCCTTCGAAAAAAAAAAAAAAACAAAACAAAAAATCCTAGAACTAACCTTAAAACTTGTTTTCGTTTTATTTTCAACATAATTTACGGTAAAGAACCATAAATTACGTGTTAATTCATCCATAATAACTTGGTAATTCACTTTCAATAACCGGATAATTTACCAGTAATAACTAGGTAATTTACCAGTAATAACTAGGTAATTTACCAGT
>FIZR01010961.1:0-11289 GCA_900060175.1 Ferrisia virgata
AAATTTTTAAAAAAAAACATTTTTCATGTTTTGAGAAATTTTTTTTCACAAACCGGAAATTTTTTTTTTTTTTTTTTTTTTTTTTTTGCAATGGTGGCTACTTTTGTAGGGTTAAAAACCATCTTATTTGACTAGAAAGTGAATGTAACGAAGGAAAAGTATGTTTTCTGGATTCTGTGGAGGGGACCATCAGTTCAAAAAAGTGAAAAAATTTTGGCAAGTGAGAAAGTTTTTTTAAGCTGCCTAATCTTCATTTAGAGGACATACTGAGGATCTGAAAAATTTGACAACACTCTCCCTAGGTATTTACACTTTTATACCAAGATTCAGAAAAATTTAGTCGGCAAAAAAATTAACGTGTGAATACCCCTTGAAGTAAATTTTTCATCGCCTAGCCTCCCCGTAACGCAATAAGAAATCGCAAATACGCTTCAAAATCATGATTTACAAACGCCTAAAGAAACCCTTTAAACGTTCTATGGGCCAATCGCTGTAATTAAACTACTATAGATAGCCTTTGCCACATTTTTCATGTCATAATGTCAACGAAATCTGGCTTCTAACCTAAGATCGATGGAGTGGAGCTCTCATCTTTGATCTATTGTCTTTGATCTCAAGTGTTTGATCTCTTGTCTATGATGTCTGGTATTTCATCGTTGATGTTGGTTCTGTAATCGTTGATCTCTGATATTTGATCTCTGGTCTCCAAGTCTGGATCTCTCATCTTTAATCTATGGCCTTTCATCTCTTGTCTTTGAACTCTTTGTTTTGATCCCTCATTGCTTCGCATCTTTGATCTCTGGTATCTGATCTCTGATCTTTGATTTCTTGTTTTTGATATCTCATCTTTGATATCTCATCTTTGATATCTCATCCTTGATCTCTCTCCAATGATCTCTTGTCTTTGATCTCTCATACTTGATTTATGGTCTTTGATAACTTTGTTTTGATCTTTCATCATTGATCTCTCATCTTTAATCTCTGGTCTTTGATCTCTTTGTTTTCATCTCTCCCTTTTGATCTCTCATCTTTAAACTCTCCTCATTGATCTCTCATTTTTGAACTTTTCTCATTGATCTTGACTTTGATTTCCCATCTTTGATCTCTTGTTGTCTTTGATCGCTCATCTTCAATCTACTGTGTTTGATACTTTGTCATTGATCCTCTGTTTTGATCTCTTATCTCTGATCTTCAATTCTTTTTTCTGGTCTTTGATCTTTTTATTTGTATCTCTTGCGTTTGAAATATCTGTATGTTCTCTTATCTTTGTTTTCTTCTCTTTGATCTTTCGTCATTATTCTCTTCTCTTTGATCTCTCATTGCCTTTGACCTGCAGGTTGATCTCTTGTCTTTGATCTCTCCTCATGAATCATATGTCACTGATCTCTCCTTACTGATTTCTCTATATTAATATATTATCTTTGATTTTGCATCTTTGATCTCTTGTCGGTGATCTCTTTGTTTTGATCCCTTATCATTGATCTCTCCTCATTGATATCATGTCTTTGATCTCCCATTGTTTTTGACCTCTCATATTTGATCTGTTATCAGTGATCTCTGGTAGTTGATTTCTTTGTTTTCATCTCCAATTTTCGATACCTCATTCTGGTCTTTGATCTCTTTGTTTTAATCTTTCATCAGTGATCTCTTGTCATCGATCTTCCATTGCCTTTGATCCCTGGTATTTGATTTCTGATCTTTGACCTCTCCGGTCCTTGGTCTCTGGTATTTGATCTTTTCACTTTGAACTCTTTATTTGAATCTCTCAACACTGATCTCTTTATTTTGATCGCTCATCATTGATCTCTACCCTTACCATTGATTGGGAAAATGTAACCCAAAACAATGCTTTTGTCAATCTGTATTTTTCTAATATTTCATGAAAATCAGACTGAAACAGCGATTCTTTTTTTTAGTTATTTTTTTTATTCATTTTTTTTTTGCAGCGGGCCTATGTTGACCGCGAATTAGATATTTTTGAGCAGGGATAACCTCGGGTCAAAGTTCAATTATCGCTAAATTTTTGGGCAGGGGGTCCTAAGGGGCAGAAATTGCAAAAATTGTTTTATTTTTAAACCAATCGATGGAGAATCAGAATTTGTAAAACATATCGAAATATTAGCTTACCATGTCAA
The DNA here is from genome assembly GCA_900060175.1 of Ferrisia virgata. Lineage (NCBI taxonomy): Eukaryota > Metazoa > Arthropoda > Insecta > Hemiptera > Pseudococcidae > Ferrisia > Ferrisia virgata. Next base: position 2,136 of record FIZR01010961.1, read on the forward strand.
TTAAGAGGGGTGATATCGGAACTTCGCGTAGCCCTATAAATAGTTTTTTGAACAGTTTTTCTTGTTTTGTGCTGTTTTCATTAAATTTAGTTTTGTTCAAAACCACTTTCCTTTGTAAGAGTGACATTTCACTACTTAATTATTAAACCTTCAGGAAAACATTTCAAGGGGTTTGCTACCCCCGTGCACCATTATCTACGCCCATAAATACGAACAGCGAAGTCTGGCGGAATAAACCAAGTAAATTGACGCGACAGAATTAGTATCGCTCTTTTTTTTCTCTCCTTCACAAAGAAGCAATCTACACCATCCGACACATACTTAGAAAAAAAAAATGAAACCGAATCCGGCTTCATTTAGTAAAACCACATCCCTATACGTCCAAGACGATGATCACGGACACCCAGCCAGACTGATGAGTAGTACATCATTTCAACATCCCAACACTACGTACGCGTTGTATGGAACAGTTCGAACACGCAGAGAGATCTTCGTAGTAATTTTGACCTTGATAATTTAACGGCTGCGCGCACGAATGACTGACTACATAGTGACTACCGACGACCGACTCGATCGACATCGAGCGTCGATGGTGTTAACTGGTCCAGCAGGGCTTCAGCTTAAGATTACACAAATTACACACAAATTGACTAAACAGAGAGAGTTATACACGTATAATATAACTTATACTTTACGATGAAAATTTTAGGTTAGCGGTGTAACGTATATTAAAAACTTAATTGCCTTTAAATGATGATGAATCTCATAACTTAATCATAATAAAACACGTAAATACTCCGCCTTTAAATTACGTAACCTCTCAAGATATATAAGTTCTTCCTACTAATTGTAAAGAATATCTACGTTGTAACGTTATCGTAAAAGAAGAACGAAAGAGAGAGAGAGAGAGAAAACAAACCGAGTAAATACTGTCGAAAAAAAAGGCCAAGCCAGCATAATCCATCCTCGAACCTACCTTTACTACTACACCATGGTCTCTACCGAGCCCATGAACAGAGACGACGCGACGCGAGTAAATAGACCTCCAATAAACATTCCAGCACAATCGACAATTTCACCTCGACTCGACTCGACTCGACTCAAGAAACAACGTAAACACCATCGCAGCTTATATTGGCGGATAAGAGACGCGAAGAGGTGCGATTATCCTGCTTAAGTAAACGAAACGAAAACCTCGCGCATTTATGAATCGTTAAAGAGCAACTCTACCTTATACCGCATTAAAATATTTTAACGAGTACTGCGACTTGGACTTGGGGCGCTTTGTCTTGCTGGGGACTCGTTGGTCGGTTCGGTACAGCGTACCTATATAGCTATGCCTCTGTACTGTAAGTAAAACGCATCTCATTGTTCTGGAATTCCATTCTAAACCAAACGCAGTGTTTTGCAATTGCGTCGAGTCGCCTGAACGCAAACATAACCATTTCGAGAAACAATAAAGCGATGATTTTCAAAAATTTTACGCTATTTTTTGTTTTTAAGGCTCTCGCAGATTACACCCGGCTGCTACCGAAGGCTCGGGTGATTGTTTACAGCTTCCGAGTTACCGTTAATAATGGAGGAAAAAAAAGCAAGATTCTATAAAGTACACATGCCATGCCATGGCCTGATATAGCCATGACATGCGTGAAAATACATTACGTACTTATATACTCAAGACTCCAAGTACTTAGAGACCTACGTAGTACGTACTCCTCAGTCCTCGGCACCAGTAAATACCGAAAGACGAAGGCGAATCATTTGCATATTGGGCGTTCTTCTCAGATAGTCGACCATATTAACCTATAATGCGTGTATATGTTTCTATATATATACACTCAGACATACATACTTATACTTAAACAGCGTGCATAAGACCACCTGGATGCAAATATCCGGCTTTACTTCGACCAAGGTAAGGGTTGTATTTTAATTTTTTTTTTTTTTCATTTTAAATATAGGCCTACACGTGTATTTGTGTACACCCTTATGATTCTGAGATAGCCGATCTGGTATATTAGTATATTAGTGAGACTATGTGCAGAGATAGGTATTTACCAAAATACGACCATATTGAACAACGATACAATCTATTAAATATCTACATGCAACAAACAAATGTTTATAGGTAAAGTCTGAGTACTTCTACTTATGGATACGTTGCGTACAGCTTTAGCTATAAGGCTAAGCTACATTAGAGAGTTGACAAGCTCCGCATGATCTGGCCATTGCTTTCTCTTGTCTAACGCATATTATTCTATTGTTTTAGTATACACTGTGCAAGGTATTCGATATACGTAGCACAATAATAAGAAACACGCGTTCGTTCATCGACTGCAATCCATTAATCGATTATCATTATCGATGGAATAAATTTACTTATATATGTATTTGGCTTGGGACTGGTTCAAAGGGAGGGTTCGAACCCCTTTTCATTTTTTTTTTTTCTTTCACTCGTTGGTATACATGGTACATGGCATGGTTCATGTACACCACGAATAGGAACAGCATGCAACATATTTTGGGAGTCCGCGAGATACTATTAGTACCCAACTTAGCTATACCTACATTGGCTACATTATTATAGGTAGCTAATTTATGAAGGTAAAAATGTACGTTTAAGGTGTAATTTGGGTGTCATGACCGGTTGAAATAATAAAACGAGTTTTACGAACATCGAATATACCGCCGAGGTATACCTTATCGCATGTCGGTGCTTTAATATACGTATAACGTGGTATAATGGTTTCATAAATGCGAGAAATATGACACCACTACCAACATCATCGTCTCTTGTACGATGTATGTAAAATTGCACTCCTCTTCGAGCAAATTTTTCCTCCATTTTGGAAACGAGAGGAGGATTTTCAATGGAATTTATACAATATTGAAGAAGTGTTATAGATGGAAGAGCATGATAAGGGTGAGACTATATTTTTCCTTTTCACAGTATCGTATTGAGATGTTTGAATTTTTTTTTTTTGTTTTGGTCTCCGAAAATTATAGAAGGCAGAATATTATAGAACCAAAATCATTCTGGTCCCGGTTCTCATTATTTTGAATTTTGATTGCAACTTTGAACAACCGGTAGTAAGCGGTTCTTGATTCTAGTTCTGGTTCGGATTCACATCTCTGGTAAAAAAAAACAGCCATTAAATACATATTGAGATGAACTAGAACCGGAACTAGAATCGACATGATTTTGGGTTCTTATTCGGGTTTCAATTTTAATCACTGGGTTCCGGTTTTGGTTTATTTTCAGTTCGTTTTTTTTTTTTTTGTTTTGGTTTTTCTTAACCTGCTTTTGTTCCTGATTACTATTTTCAACCTGCAGTTTTAAGCGGTTTTTGCTTTTAGTTCATATTTTTTTATGGGTAGGAGGGAGGAAGGGAAGTGAAAAGAAAAAAATAACAAAGATGAATATTTCGTGGGGTAAAAATTTTTGGTCTTGGTTTTTGACTTCATCCTTGACCACCCTCTTTCTAATTGACATAAATCAAAAAATTGCTTTAAAACATTTCGTTGTTACTCAAGATTTCACGAATCTTCCGGTGGCCAAAAAATCAACAAAAAACAAATTGAAAAAAATATTCAAATTGAAATAGAACCAACAATACCATCAAAAATGATACCTACTTCTTTTACATTTTCATCACAAAACATTTCAAAATGTTAAATTTATACTGTTTTTATAGAAAATTATTTAATTAAAGATATTCTCTGAAAAAAAAATTTCAAATTGTCCTTTCATGAAAAGTTGAAAAGAAAAATAATATGTGAAAAGTACACCACTGGTCATAAGCCCAGTACCCCTATGAAAAGTTCAAACCTAAGACTATTATACAGTTTTGGGAAAGCTCAGAGTCTCTACTTTCTGAAAATGTATTTGATTTTGAAAAAAGCCTTGTTAAAAAGGGTTTTATGGTTAGTTAAAAAATTTAAAAATCTATGAAAATCGATTTTTTGGGCGTAAAGTTTAAACCAATAACATTTTTGCTCTCGTGAAGCTTCTTTCGTGAATTTTGGATATTTTAGGCATTAAACCTTCTTTTTTTCAGTTTTTTCAAAAGACATTCCTTTTTCTGATATGTTTAGTGATTTCGTAACGACCTTTGCGTTATGAAAGTGAATAGCGTAATACACTCAGAAAAATGTCTACTTTCATGCGATGTACTTGTTTTTTCGCGAAATTGACTTTAAAAGTCGCTATGCATAAAAATGCAAACAAAAATGTGACCAAAGTCGAAAATTTTTTCAAAAAAAATTCAAAACTTCACCATTTTAGCAAAAGTTGAGTAACTTTCTAACTCATTGATTTTATTTGTAGCAAAAGAATATGCAAATTATGTGGTGAAATTTGTTTTCAATTTGCTCAATCCAAACCGGTTCTAGCTAAGCTCAAAAGTAGGTACCTATCATAAACAACAAAAATTTCCTCAATAATTAAAAATTCGGGAATATGTCACTTATACCCTAATTTTGGGTCATAAAACTTGAATCTATACTTGTGAGTTGAAAAAAATGTTGATTTTGACATGTTGTTTTAGGGGTAGATAAAGATAATTTACTTATGACCAGAAGTATACAAAACAGAAAAAAAATTGAAAAATTTTATTCAGGTTTCCTCACCATTATTGTCATCAATAATGTCACATAAAACTTGTTTTCAGTTTAGAATGGCAAATTGTTGAGATTTGAATCAGTTGAGCGAAGCTTAGCATGGGATAGGATGTGAAAGGAATGTCATACAGAAAAATACCACCGGCAATCAGTGAAAATTTCATTCGTTTATTTCCACTAATTTACCACTTGCAATAGGTAGACATGCCACTTATTTACCACTGCTAATTGGTGGAAATGTTACTTGAATAGGCGGAAATAATACTTATTTACCACTGGCAATCGAAAAAAGTGCATTTAATTCACCACGGGTAATTAGTGAAAATGTCATTTATTCGTCGCCTGTAATCAGAGACAATAACACTAATTAACCACCGGTAATCAGTGAAAAGGTCCGTTATTTACCAGTGGTAATCGGTAGAAATGCATTTAATTTATCGTTGGTAGGGAGGAAAAGTATTATTTATTTAACACTGGTAATCGACGGATAAACATTTAATTTACTATTGGTAATTAGTGAAAATGCCACTAATTTACCATTGGCAATAAGAAGAAATGTCACGTATTTACCACTGTTAATGGGTGGAAGTGCTACTTATTTACCATTGGTAAATGTTGAAAATTTTCATTATTTACCATTGCTGATTGGTGGAAATGCTACTTTATTACGCGGGAATACTACTTATTTACCACTGGTAATAGCTGTAAGTGAATTTAACGTGAAAATGTCACTTTTTACCACTGGTAATCGATGAAAGTGCATTTAATTTACCACAGGTAGTTAGTGAAAATACCACTCATTCAATACTGGTAATCCCACTGGTAATAGAAAGAACTGCTACTTATTTACCTCAGGTAATCAGTGAAAAAGTCCAATTTAATACCGAAAAAGAGCGGAAATGTCGTTTATTCACCAGTGGTAATCGGCGGAAGTACATTTAATTTATCACTGGTAATGAGGACAAAATGACGTTTCTTTACGACTGGTAATCGACAGATGTGCTTCCAATTTACCACTAGTAATTAGTGAAATGGCCCTAATTTACCACGGGTAATTAATGAAAATGACCATAATTTACCGCTGGTAATTAGGGAAAATGACCCTAACTTACTGCTGTTAATAAGTGAAAATGTCCTTAACTTATCGCTAGCAATTAGTGAAAATGTTCCTAATTTATCACTGTCAATTAGTGAAAATGTTCCTAATTTATCACTGGTAATTAGTGAAAATGTCCCAAATTTACCACTGGTAATTAGTGAAAATATCTCTAATTTACCGCTGGTAATCAATGAAAATACCGCTACTTTACCACTAGTAATAGGAAGAAATTCTACTTATTCATCACTGGTAATCAGTGAAAATGTGCACTATTTACTACTGGCGACCGTTGGAAATGCCACTCATGTGTCACTGGTTATCAGTAGGAAGCGGTACTTATTTGTCACCGACCTTCACTGAGAGTGCCACTCATTTACCACTGGTAATTGACGGATGTGCATTTAATTCAACGCTTGTAATTAGTACCAATTCCACTAATTTACCATTGGTAGTGGGAAGAAATTCCACTTATTTACTACAGTCAATCAGTAAAATGCCCATTATTTACCACTGTTAATAAATGGGTAGATGTTATTCATGTGCCACTGGTATACTGCAACCAGTGGTACACCACTTATTTATCACTGGCAATCAACTACGTGTGCGTACCCTTTATTTAATCAGTGATGAATCACTCACACCCGTAAAAGCCAGTGATACAACTTTTACCACTTGTGGACTGATTATCATTGATATACTACCAGTGCTATACCAACGGATTCGAAAGGGGAGGAAAGGAAACAGTCACGAATAAATTCATGGAAGGCAGAGTAGTAAAACTTGGAAAAAATGGTTATAACTATGAAGTAAATTAAACATAAAATACAATGAGGAATGACTCCCATCTCTTTGGGGACAGTATTAATGCATGAAAGAAAAATACAGCGCACGAATTCGATTCTGCAATTAGAAAATTTTCAATGACATGTTCATTTGTCGGGTCGATTTTGAAAAAAATTTTCTCAGATAGGCAAATATGGCCGAGTAAAGGAGAACAACGCCCAACCAGACCCGATTAGATGGATAAGAGAAAAGAGCTGATTCTTTCGAGTAGGTACCATCATTACCCGAGAAGGCTCACTGATAAGGTCACATGTCTGTAGAGGTGGAAAAAGGCAATTATCATACGAATATTAATCAAGGAAAAGATATCAAATTCATCCAAGGGATGATATCCTTTGAACGGTGCCCACTGCATCGACTAATGTCTACATCAGAAACAGAACAAAGGAAGGAAGAAGAAAGGAATAGAAGAGGTAAGATGGGAATTAGGAGGAAAAATTTTCCAACTCAAATTCAAGATCTCGACAAGAACTACTCGGAAATATTTTCTCATTACCTACCGTTAGATAAAGACGTATCGAATCGAAAGGAAATCTAATCCTTGGTTCATTTGTCGCATGGTTGCATCCTATGGATATTACTTCGTATTGCAGTTATTATCTTGTTTTCCAGCCATATCGTATTGTATTACTCTTTACCTCGAATCGTGTGCTCTGTCAACACTAATAAACGACATCTCGAATGTGGTATATTTCACCTCTCTGCTGGCGCGACATGCCTTGCCGTGCCGAATCGTCTATATTAACGAGAGTAATTGAGTCGATAATGTGAAACGATATCAGTTACAAAAGGCAGCTCATATACTACACACATGTAGACGTACCAAGAATACACAGCACAATTGCATGAAGTGTACTAACAAATTAGAATGTTAGTTTTTGATGAGGGATACTTGATTATTGCCAATTGACCCTCGATTTCTCCGCTTTCCTTTACAAATTAACAAAACCGTATACCAAGGTCGTGAGAGTTAATCCACAAACACAACGTACGAAGCCTTTTTTTCCTCTCCCTCCCGCGTCCTACCTCTTGCACCTCACCAAACGAATGGGCTTAACGCAGAGGCAGACAGTATACATCACGGTGTACGACGATGATGGTACTTGAAAAATTTTTAAATTATTATTCAACATGGCCGCACCATCGAGCACCGGCCGGCATCGGTGCGCACGCCGGATACAATGATGTATTGTCGGTGCATCTTCAAAGACACATACGTACATAAGTATACACGGTGAATTTATCACATCCTATGACCGTCTTCGTCGTAGTCGTCGTCTCTGCGCTGTATATTAACCAAGATGTAAGTAAGTATAAGTAAGTAATAAAAAACAACAACGGCAACGCCACCATAATAACGAATTCTTCGACATAATTAAACCTCATCACCAAATCTGCAATTTAATTACACAATAAGTACACATATACACATAGGTAGGTACCTAATATAACATCATCGAGTCGTTGTTCGGTAGATTTTTTTACCATCCTTTCCCCGCCGGTTCTACCGATTAAAAAAAAAAGAAAAAAAAAAGAAAAAGGAAGACAGAAAAACAGCAGTGGTAATATAATGACGTAAGTTACGTGCGTATTCTTATGCCTTCCTCTATGGATGGTGTCGACGTTATTTTTAAATCATTACGCGTACGTAGACGTACAACTTGTTAATGTTTATAATCTCAAATTGATGGAAGAAATTTTTAACGTTCGTTAGTCGCGACTACACGGTAACGTAATAATTATGGATTATATTTTCGATGTGTTTACAATCCACGACTGGCAAATTCTTGTACCGATACCAAGTATCAGTATGTATACTTGTAGTCTTCTCTGGTAAGTACATCGTAAGAGGTAAATTTTAAAAACCACAGGAGATCTGCGGTATTCAATAGATCATGACTGGCGAGAAAATTTCTACTACGACGCAAAAATTATCACCTATACCCCCGAAGAGGTAATTCCAAGCTGTATCTATGTATATGGTGAGATATAGTACAGGCTTTTGAGGGAAAGTGGAGATTTCCTTCATAAGTATAGTGGAATCCGCTTATTAAGATCACCTTTAATAAGATCATTCGGCTAATCAGATCAAAATGCTTCGGTCCCGATGTAATTTAGCATGGCATAATTGATAAATCTCATCTCTTATCTTTTTTCATTGAAGATAAAATTGTGTATATCTACGTATTCACTGCACTTCATTCACATCGTGTTTGTAATGTATGCAGTGGAGGATTTGTACCAAAATCCGAAGCAATTGAGGTGTATTGTGACCTTCCTTTTCCAAACGATATTTCACAAGAAGCATTTGAAGAATGGATGTGTATTGATTCCCATTTGACCACTGTGGCTCCTCTAACAGAAGAAGACATATGCAACAACATTCTACAAGGTGGTAATGAAGAGTATTCGTCATCTGATGAAGAAACCGAGGATGAAATCAGTCGACCCTCGCAAAAAGAAGTCATGAATGCTCTTTCAACTATTCGAAGATTTGTTCAATGCACAGGAAATGATAGTGACTTCAACGAAAATCGTCAATTTGAGAAACGTGTATGCGATTTAATGATTAATAACTTGAAACAAAGCTCT
>FIZR01010967.1:0-22790 GCA_900060175.1 Ferrisia virgata
ATAGTAGACACCAAGATATGCAATTTTCTTTATAACAATAGAAAAAAAATAGAAATTTGAAAGGCGGAGGACGTTCCTATTAAAATTTAGAGCTCATACGTGGAGAGAATTTTTTTGAGGTGTCTACCAACCAGTTTTTCAGGGTACCAAATAAAAAAAAAAAAATAATCGTTTTTTTTGACCCACCTTAATGTACATATATCCTTTCGGTTTTCAAGATGAGCAACTTATTCATTTAATGTGTTTTTTTGATGGTACCATGATACGTAATACTCGGTTATATCAAAATTTTTAGGTTCTGACACTTTTTACACTTTGTAGAATAGCTGAAATAACACTACATGTTCTATTATTGATATGCAATATATGATAAAGGGATAAAAAGTCATTCGAGTAAATACTACGTAGTTAAATACTGATTCACGTCAAAAAACGACACTTCTATCAATCTTTTTCCGAATTATGCTATTCTTATCTGCCACTTCCTATTGAATTGTATTCACTTATGTGTAGGTTAGGTACTCTAGGTACACTAGGTAAGTGACTCGTAGTGTTGCTATCATACCCATTACTTAACGGATTAGATATAAGTTGTATCGTTTACGAGGTACCCTATGGCTATACCAGAATATATACATATATCGATAATCGTACACAATACGTAGTATCAAGCGTTAATATCTTTTCAAATTATTACCAATCTATTTTTTTGTTACGTCAATTTTGTATGCGATGCATAAAGTATGTAAACTGGGTTGCTTTTATACCCTTTGAAGGGGCTACATATCCGATCATCGTTCAAATTCGTATACTTACTTCGTAGCATGTGTAGTACATGTAGTAAACCATACGTTTAAACGTATACTTTGCGTTTTCTTTTTTCTTATTGAAAATATTTTTATCGAAGCATTACGCGAAGCGGTATGAAAATTTAAAAAGGTTTACGAAAGACTAAAATGAACGTCTCGTCTCGTCGCCGCATACACATAAATGTACTCTGTATGTACATTACACGTACGTACATGTGTATAAGTTGAAAGCTTTTTGAGTCGCGTGCGTCTCGATGAAACCGCATAGCATCCGATATACTTACCGCAAATGTATAGTTAATCATTGGAAAATACTCGAGTATGGGTACTAGGTTCTTATATAATACGAATATGCAGTACGTACAATACATACGTACATATCTACTTACTTAGTAAGGGTGTTCCATCGTGATACGTTCGATTGGGTATATTAAATAACTTCTGCACGGAGGATTTCATTAGTGTAAATGAAGGAAATGAACGAGAAAAAGGAAATAATTTAATTGGAACTGTTTCGAAAGCTATTTCTTGATTTAAATTTATCATTTACTTTGTACTGATTTAGTTTCGAATAAATCTTCAATTTTAACCGAATAAGAATAAATAAAAAAAAAAAGTTTTCCATTGCGAAGAATAAGTTTATACTTTGTATATATATTTTTTTCTATCGTCGCGTCGCGTCGACGAACGAATTGGGCTGCGTGATTTTTTTCTGCTATGTATTCTTCAAATAAATATTCAATTTCACAATTTTATTTTTCCTCTTTGTATAAACGCGTTCAGTTGATACTACGCTACGGATAATTTATCGATGTATAAGCTGGAAATATTCTAAAACGGAATTTAATTTAGTCGCGAAATGTTTGAAAAAAAACAAGAATATAAAACAACGGTAAACTTTTTTTTTTTTTTTTTGCTTTTGTACAAAGAATGCTCCTTTTATACGAATGTTTGACATCTTACAAAGCGTAAAATTCCACTTTCAAAGACTAATTCGATAAAGACTTTTGTGGGTTTGGGGATTTTTATGAAGTGTTTCTGTACGTCGCGTCGTGCAGCATAGATACCATACACTGGTATATACAGGGTGTTCCGTCAGTGGATGACTAAAATAAGAAAGGCGATACACTATATCATGTACATTAGGGTGGATCGAAAAAAAAAGCATCGCAAAGCGGTGCTTTTTCAGCCTTATTTTCGTGACATATTACATTCATAAGAATTGAAAAAAAGCATCGAGGATAGGATAGGTTCAATGAGGCTAAAAAGTAAAAACCCCCCAAAATGCATATCTAGGATCCTTACTGACTGTACATGTCTAATTTTAAGTTCCTAACCCAATTTGAAGGGGCGTTATGCGAGGAACAAACTCAAAAAATAAGAAAAAACGATCAAAAAACTACATATTTGGAGCTGTAAGGGGGTGAAACGAGGCTGAAAAGTCGAGACGCTCAAAAGGCACATTTCAGGTCCTTACTAAATGTGCATACCTAATTTCAAGTTCCCAGCTCATTTTGGAGGGAAGTTATGCGAGAAACAAACTCAAAAAACTCATAAGATGAGAAAACCTGGCCCAAAAAAACACATTTCCAGGGCTGTGAGGGGGTATAATGGAGCTAAAAAATCGGGACCTCCAAAAGGTACCTATAGTGCCCCAACTGAAGGTACATAACAAATTTCGATTTCCCAGCTCATTTTAGTGAGGGGATAGGGGAGGAATAGACCTTTTTAAAGGTTAAAAAAGGGAAAAACCTTACATATCTCTCCTCCTAATTCACATCGGAGGCTGATTTTTGGTTATATTACACAACTTTGAACTTTCTATTGATTGGATCAACAGGAACAATTTTTGCGACTTTTACTTTTTAACACCCCCCCCCCCCAATTTGGGCATGACTGAATTTTGATCCAAGATCATCACAATTTTTGCGACTTTTTCTTTTTAACCCCCCCCCCCCCAATTTGGGCATGACTGAATTTTCATCCAAGATTATCACCACTCATAGTATTGAGCAGAGTAAATAGTTTTAGTTTTCAGGAGAAAAAAATTGAAATAAAATTATTAATTATCTGACATCACCAAAAACAGTCTTAAAGGTCTTCTAGGACCTCAAAACGGATTTTATTGATATTTTCCCTCCTCCACCACTTATCATCTGCCGTAGTTTGATAAACCGTAATAACCTGGCTTTCATTGACAACATGACATTGAAAACCAGGCTACAAACTACAGAAAATTTTTATAAAAATATGCAATTTTTTTTCAAAATCCTAAATGATTTTCTCGTTCACGATGGTGTGTGTTCAAAGATTTGGTGCTAAGTTCGTTTTTTCAAAAATGTTAACTTTTTCTATTATTGAGATTTGAAATTTGGAAACACAAAAAAAATGTTGACAATACATTTCGGGCATCTTTTCATTTTTTACTCTTCGAATCGAAGTTCAGTAATAGAAAATGTTAGCGAGATAGAGTCTGAAAACGAAGAACCTGATTTTGAAAAAAATTGTACTTTTATCAAATTTTTTCACAGTTTAGGTCAATTTTTTCTTCAATTAATTTTTCAGTTATCTTGATCTAGGTCTCTCAAATTGTTCGTCTGACTTTCCTTTTTAACTTGAGACCAATAAAATTTAACTACGAAAAAAAGGAATTTAATTTTCCATATATATTCGAGGCAAATCATCCCAGGATTATGCAACTGTTATGTCAAACATGTACATGGTGTGGTATATCACTTCCCTTATTTTGAACATGCACTCCAGAGCACCCTGTACATGTATTGACTTACTTATACGTGTAAATAAAGTCTTGACGTGAATATGAACGCAAAGCTATTGTTAATTTTTATAGATTTTGTGAGATTGGATGAATTTCATGTGTAGAATAAGTTTATTAGTGCAGACGAGGCGATGAAAATGTCCAAGAAAATGTTGTACTAATTTGAAACTTTGCGGATGTATTTGATTAAATTAGTTGATTTATGCGTTTGAATTGAATATCCTTTTAAATAACGAAAATACGTGCTTTCTCGAGTAAAAATGGACTGCATAGTGTTGAAATTCGAAGTCTACGTTATATCAACAATAAGTGCAAGTATTAAGTGTACAAAATATACGAGTATTGAAGCGACAACAATGTTCAATATACATATCAAATGTTCTTATCATATCATTTGATATTTCCTCTTGTGGGTCATTTCGAAGCGTTAAATTTTATTACCGAAATAAAGGATAAGTAAAGTTTTAACGTCCATTGAATTTCGATTTTTCGCCGTTGTCGTTGTAAAATTTTATACCAGAGTAATGTAAACGAATAAAATGATGAATAAAAAGTGCCACGATGCCTTTGTTATGCGTATATATGCTGTATTATAATGTACGTACTACGTGTATGGTATGATGGATAATATAATATGTACTAAATGGTCAAATGTATAATATCGTTTTATTAATACTAATACCGCACAAAACAATTTTACTTTATGGAAGAGATTTCATCATGCACACAGACAAACATATAAAGAATTAATAACAGACATGATTTTTTTCAAGGTTGCCATTCGAGACAGGGATTCATTGCTTTTGAAAAGTTTTTATGTTTAAAATATCGTTTATTAATATTTTGCCAAAGAATAATATTCCTATCAAAATTTTTAGAATTTTTTGCCATCTGCAACACCGATTTAATCAATTTTAATTCCTAATTATATTCAAAGGTTGTTCCGAGTGAATACATTTCAGAGAACTTTTTCTCATTTTTTTAAAAGTTTCCTTTGTAATCTGTAACTGGCTTACACCCCCCTCCCCACCCAGGAGTTCTGCTCAGCTGTTATCTTCCGCGAACACGAATTGGGAAAATATTTTTTTGACAAATTTTTGAACTTTTATTTCATGTAGCATTTATTTGAAGTATCCTGAGCTATGTTCAGAACTTATTTTGAATGAAAATATCCTTGAACTTTCTATTTTGACCACTGGGAGAGGATATTAATTAGAATTACGCTGCTGGACCATCCTGATAGAATGGTCAGTTTTGCCATCTTTATCCTTTAGACCACGTTGTTTGGACTATCCTGTATTTATTCGGGTGAACCAATTTTTAAAGATTTTGAAATTTTTTCGGAAACCGCAACGAAAATTTTTCCATTTTAGTCATTTGAGGGTAAACAAATAATATTAACTCGTGCCTCAAGAAGCCTCAAATTCTTATGGAGTTAAACATGGGATACTCTAGAAAAAATGAGGAATTTTGGTCGAATTACAGCTGCAGCTTGGTTAATGGTGTAGACCGTGTGAACTTTAAAACTTGTTTATATAACTGAAGTGAAATTAAAGTAAACCTAGCGAATTTCGACCCAAAAAAGTCCACCAGAGGGGTGAGATACAGGATACAACTTACTCAATTTCACGTAAAAATGCCAAAAATATGCTATGTAACTTGCCCCTTTCAAGACGCTTTGAATTTCAACGCTTATTAGACGTCTTTAAGTAGACTTTCCTAATAAGTCTGCGAAATTCTGAATTCAAAGGTACCAGTTGTGTGGAAAATACCATGAGAATTTCGGTAATTTTCGTTTTATTATGAGTGAACTGCATCTTCTCCCCCTCCCCCTCTACACCCTTTGAGTAACAAGTCACCAGTATTATGTACTTCTTAAAATTTAATCTTTTTCATTTTCATTATAGCATCCCCTCAAATGTTGACCTCATCCCTCACATATTTTCGTGAAAATTCAATAACTGATCATTTGTGAGATCGAAAACGGTGAAATCTTGTTTTTGAAAGTCAGAAATTTCCTGGAAAGCACATTCTTAGACTTTTCACTTTTAGTATTTTTCAAAATGCCCAGAAATGAAGATAAAACGCTTAAGTCCTTCCAAAAACTTTCACCTATCTCCGTCTATAGGTCCTTGGGGCACAGGTTAATATTATTGATTTGTACTCTACTCATTTGAACCGTCTTGAGTTGTGTTCTGTGGTTATTTCAAGTTGTAACTGATTTAAAACATTTTCCATCCAGCTTTGACTTTGTGAAGAAAGTTGTGCCAAAGTCAAGTTTTTAGATTTATTAGTAAATTATTTAAAAACATTTAAAATTTTTTAAAATTTTGTTTTAATTTGATGAAAATGGGTAAAAAGTGCAATAAACTAATCAAAAGTCGTAAAAAAAGGGTAAAAACGGCAAAAAATTAAACAAAAATTACGAAAAAATGTTGAAAATTTGGTAAAAATTGTTCACAAATCAAGGCAAAAGGGTGAAAATTGAACTACAATTCGGAAAAAATCGATCAAAAATCATGAAAATATGTTAGAAATCGGGTGAAAATTAGCTAAAAATTTTGAAAAGTACAAAAAATTAGCAAAAATCAAGAAAAAAATATTGAGAAATGGGTGAAAATTGAAGCAAAATATGGAAAAATTCGTTAAAATCATCGAAAATTGGATAAAAATAGGAAAAAATGAATAAAACTACCAAGAATCAGTCAAAAATCATGAAAACATGTTGAAAATTGAGTGATAGTTGAAGTAAAATATGAAAAAAAGGGAGTAAAAACAGCTAAAAATCATCAAAATTAACGAAAAATGTTTAAAATTGGGTGAAATTTGGTAAAAATTTGATAAAAAAGTGGAAAAAGCGCAAAAAATTGATTAAAACCATGAATAAATGTTGAAAAATGGTTGAAAATTGACTTAAGGTATGAATAAAATCGTTGAAAATCATCGAACATTGGATGGAAATTCAACAAAAATGGGTAAAAAGTGTACAAAATTGGTTACAAATCAGAAAAAAATCCTGAAAAATGGGTGAAAATTGACCTAAATCATGAAATCACTCACTTTTTTATTCACTTTCTTTTTACATTTCATTTCATTATTGACTAGAAAAATAAGAATCACAGAATCATCTTTTATCACGAAATTTTGATCAAAAACGTATGATTAGATGACCCCCCCCCCACTCCTCACCCTGAGACATATCCATGAAAAAAAAATTATCTAGTTTTAAAACTTCTACTTCATAGACCACTGATTGGAACCGTCCAGAGTCATATTCAATATTGTTATTTTGAATAAATAGAAATCCCCTACTTGATCCATCCGAAGTTGTTTTCAACTGCTATCTCGAGTGAACACAACAATTTCATCACTGTGAGTTATTTTAAGCGCTGAATCCATTCCAGAATTTTCTGCTACTTAAGCTGTAATTTGTATAGTTCGAATTGCAATTTTATTCAGTTATCATTTTGAATAAACACAATAAAGTTAGAAAATTCTTTCCGCCAAAATTTATTATACTGTGTTCAATTTAGTTAGGCAACTGTCTGAAAAGTACCAGTCACAGAGAACATGTTGATACGCAGTTCATAGCGTTGACATTTTCTTGATACGAACTTCAGTTAGCCAGTTACGACCTTGAAACCGTCAAATTCGTGCGGACTCGAACTAATTGAGTTTTTAAAAAAACTATATTCCGATTTTAAATCGATTTCAAACGGACTTTGCGAAGATTTTGAATGTGGCCAGTGTATTAATTTCTGCTATAAAGAGTATCGTAAGCAATTTAATGCTACAGGGTCACATTCGAAGAACGACATTGATTCTACTTCGAATTTATTTTTTATGTACCTTTCAAAACTTGTCAAATATTTTCGTAAAATTTTGCCGAAAATTGCTTCAAAAGTTTAAACCGTTTGTCAGAATTTTTCTTTTTATTATATTTTTTTCCCTCGTAGGTTTTACCTTGTCTATTTTACTCCATAAGTGCATATTATGTCTTCGATGTTTGAAAAACAAAAATTTCAATTTTTATCGTGTCGTATAAAATAAATTAAAAACGATTCTCGGTTTGGGGGAGGGGGGAGGGGGGAAACACATTAAAGTGAATTTACGACGGTTATAATTTTTTTTCCAAGTATATAATTAGTAGAAAAAAAATTTCCCCTCGTAATTTAATATATCAGTATATACCTAGTGGTAGCAATACATCGAAATTATACCGAAATTCGTTTAAAATAGTTCAATTTATTTTACAACCATTAATTTCAAGACATCAGAAACGTTACGAATCTGTTTTTGAGACCTAATTTAAAAGGGGTACCATATTCGAAGCGAGTTGCTGTCCCTGTCTCGAGAGACGTCTGTCTGACTCTCAAACGCGGCAACAATATTATACCTACTTATACAAATTCAAATTTAAGTATGCAGCACACACAATTATACTACGAAAAATAAAAACAACACTAATACCACTACCTATTTAGATTATAAATTTTAATCTAATTTTTCATTATTTTTTTTGTGACGATTTTGAAAATTTTCTAGCCCTTTGTGTAGGTACCTACTACCTAGACCTACGTACATAGCTCTAGCCACGAATCTGTGCTGTGTATAGTGAAAAACTAATACACATAAATGACTCTCGATGAATTTTGGTTACGACAAGTTCGATAGGACTATGTTTGTCTATGTGCAAGATTTGACATAAGAGGATTAAATGTGATTTCGGACGAACTGGTTTCGCCCCGATGCAACAAAAATTTCCGGGTAAAGTATTTAAAGTTATTAATTTGAAAAAATAAAAATAAAAAAAAAAATAAAAATAAACGTAACCGTGTTAACGAGGATTTTTTTTTTATTATGTAACTCGTTGATGAAAAAATAATAAAAAAAAATAAAAAAAAAGAACATAATAATACGTACTACGTTAAGCCTGGAAATTATGGCGAAAAACTATTTTTCTCTGTCACTACTTTGACAGTATTCATTATGTTTGAAAGTTAATTGAATTTTTTTCTCGTATGTTTTTTTTTTGTTTCGTACAGGCAAAACTCATACCAGCAATAGGCCAGCGCTATTACCTGAACCTGTAGGAAAAGGATTACTTCAGACTACTTCGGTGCAACCTATTCAAATAGAAATTGACAGGACACGCCCTTCGTCGTATTTAGGTACGAATAATTTATTTCAGTTTAATCGAATTATTTGTCGGTGTAGAATTACCCACGGTTTTTTTTTCTTTTCTTTTTTTCTTTTTTTTTTTTCTCTATCTATGTCGACGCGACGCTAGAATATGTTGTTAGTGTACTTAACTAAATGCCTTTCTGATTCTAAAGGTCGTGTAATTGCGGGCCTAGTAATTTATTACGTTTCCGCGTTATATGCTTAATGAAAAATAATTTTACCCGGTTAGGTTTTGCGATTGCGATTTGCACATCTTCCCGTTAGGCTACCAATTCCGTTTGTTATTTTATACCCTTGTTTTTGGCCTTTTTTTTTTTTTTTTATTTTTTTATTTTGCTTTCTCTTTGCCAAGCGTACCACGTTTCCTGCGGTGCGGTGAGGTGCTGCGTGGTGGCCGTTTAATCGGACCCGAAATCTTTTTCAATTGCGAGTTATCTTTTTTTTGCAGACGTGGCGCGGCGCCGCGTCACGCCGCATTATTAATCGACTCGATTTAAAAGTTTATTACGTTTTGAACTCGGCACTTTCTTAACCTAAGTATATAGTTTTCTCGATGCCTTTGCACCAGCGATATAGGTATGTACTACGAGTATAAAACGGTATACATATTTTGCAAAGTACCCAGCCTACCTACCTACCTACCTACCTATCTACCTACCTATATGTACCGCAAAAGCGAAACTTTACTAGTGGAGATTTTCCCACGATTATTGACGCTGGTTTTGTAAAACCAACGCTCCTCCGGTGACGCCAATATTCCGGTATATTCGATGAAAAATTATCATCTTTCTGAACTGACTCGAATGCAACAACGCGTGATTGCTGGTGATATTTTTTCAAAAATATACGCCACTTTTGTCATATATACAGCACACGTGCATATAATATACGAAATGTAGACTACGTAGTACGCGTATACTTATTCGTACGTAAAATGAAATGAGCTAGGGGAAAAAAAATGCCATAGAATAAAAATGGCGAAAATTAGACGTTCCTTTTTTTTTTTTTTTCGCCGTTGTACTAATGATACAAATTACGAGGGTTGGCTAATTTTCAATTAGTATTTCCTTTTAACGTTGTTTTATCAGATGTCATTTTGTTTAAAACGTAATTTCCAAGTATCCTTTTTAAGTTATACTTTTCCTTGTTAAATTTAAATTAACTCGACGATTTAATTATCAACGTGAGAAAGCGTTGCAGTAGTGAAATTGATAATTCATTGTTGCCATTTCATAATTTTATATCTTCCGGGTGGAGTAATATTTATAAGTTTTGTTTTAATCGAGATTTTATTGTTTCTGGTTTATGTGTTGTGATTCTTAAATTGAACGTTGTAATACGTAAACGAACTGGGTATAGAAGTTGGACTAATATAACTCTGAGTGAGACATTTTTTCAAATGAAACGTGAAAATTGAAACGGGGCTAACTACGATTTCACATCTAGGACCGTCACTAAATGTACATACCCTACTTTCAAGTTCCTAGCTCAATTTGAACGGGGAGTTATGCGAGCAACAAATTCAAAAATTTAGAAAAATCTACCAAAAAACCACATATTTAGGGCTGTGAGGGAGTGCAATAAGGCTGAAAAGTCGAGACTGCCAAAAGGCACATCTAGGACCGCCACTAAATGTACATACCTAATTTCAAATTCCAAGCTCAATTTGGATGAGAGTTATGTGAGGAACAAACTTAAAAAATGAGAAAACCCAAATAAAGAAACTACTTTTTTGGAGTTGTTAGGGGCTGCAATGGGGCTAAAAAGTTGGAACCCCCAAAATGTACATCTGGGACCTCAACTGAAGGTACATACCTAATTTCAATTTCCTAGCTCAACTTGGTGTGGAGTTAAGGGAGGAACAGCCCTTTTTCTGGGTCAAAACGGGAGAAAACCCCCACATCTCCTCTTCTGACTAACTCGGGAGGTTGGTTTTTGAATATGTTATACCACTTTTGGTTCTCTATCAATTGGCCCAAAAATGAACTATTTTTGTATTTTTAGCCCCTCAGCACCCCCTCCCCCAAAATGGGACAAAACTGAATTTTTATTCAAGGTCATCCCCACTCATATATATTTGATCCGTCGCCAAACTGAGCCGATTGACCCAATTGGAGCAATTTTGGTCGGTATCAAGCGGAGTAAATGATTTTAACGTTCGGGAAAAAAATAAATATCTGACATTGCTAAAAATCGTCTTAATGATCTTATAGGACTCTAAAACAGATTTTGTTGATTTCACCCCCTCATCCGACGTTGGTTGATAGACTGTAATAGTTTGGTTCTCATTGAAAATATTACCTAAAAAATCTGGATAAAAAGTACAACTTTACAGGAAATACGAGAAACAGTTATGTAAAGAAACCTCGAGCTACTACCTGAATGAGAGGTGTAGTTACTAGGGTGGGCCGAATCTGTAAACGGGAGGGAGGAGAAGGGGTCACAATACTGGCGGAATAACCTCAAAAGGTTGTGGTAAGAATGTTAGCACCCTGACTTAATTTTGTAAGCTTGCAAAATTTACAATTCGAAAATTAAAAAAAAAAAACGTGTAAATGATCATTGGCGACAAGTTTTCATCATTACCCTTTTTTTTAAAGCTTTTTGAAAAATATCACTTTTTCTATTTTTGTACGATTTTTGAAAAACCAAGAAGGAAATTTTTTTAAAGAAACGGCCCTCTTGAAATGGATATAAAAAATCAATTTCAGGAGTAGACGATTTTTCAGACCTGCTTAAAAAGTGGGGTTTTCGTGTTTTTTCAAGAATTTTTTCACATCATTAGAAAAATTTTTTTCAGTAAATCCTTGGGAAAATATTCCGAGTATACTTATTTTGGTGTATTCAAGATTTGTTTTCCCTACTTTTGATCTTTTCAGTGGTTTTCAATTGGCATTCGTGTGTTCAAAAGTAGGTACAATATAATTAGTTCAAAAAAGGAGAAAAAAATGGGAAATTGCCTTTGAGAGTTTAAAGTAAATGAAATATGCTTTTTTAGATGAAAATTTATTCAAAAATGTAATTTATTTTAAAAAATGGGAAAAATTATTCGTTTTAAGTGCTCTTGAAAAATGGTGTCCTAAACCCATTTCAGGGGAGGAAGGCGTTTCTAAAGAAAAATTTTCTTTGTAGTTTTTCAGAAAATCGTGAAAAAACGCACGAAGTGACATTTTTAAAAACCCCTCAGAAATGAGCGGTAATGATGAAAACTGCTCGTTGATAATCATTTTAGGTTCAAATATGTACAGTGATTCTATTTTTTGAAAAAATTTTCAAAATAATTTTTTATTCGAATTATTGAAAATTTTTGAAGGTTTTTGAACTTTAACAGTTCTGCTAGTCTGAAAAAATGGTCCTTTTAAATTCATTTCGGAACTATTGTGGCCCCGCCGTTTGAAGATTTCCAAAAAGAGAAAAATTCAGCCCACCGTAATAGTTACGCCCTCACCAATAAATTATTTATAAAGGAGTTAAAACCTAGGAAATTTTCTATTGAGAATTTCAGTGTTTACAGAGCAAATGATTTCATCAAAATTTGGAATTGTGTTCTTCTCAAATAAAGACCGGTGTAATGATGTACTTATTTTCACTAGCGTAACTACACTTTTGTTTTCGAAAGGAGTGTGGCATATTGATGAGATTTTCTTTAGAAATTAAAAAAAGTCATCGCAATGCTTTGCTTTTTGTGCCTAGTTTTTGTAAAACAAAGTAAAGGAAATAGCTTCTTAGAAAGGGTTAAAAATTGATCTTATCTGTACTAAATATGTACCATCAATTGACTGTAAGGTATTATAAGTTTTTGTAAGGTATTTCAAAAATTTATTTTATATGTCTTCTCATGACTGCAACTATTCGAAAAAAATGTAACGTTCCTCTTCACTCATATACTTAGTATTTACCTTTAATTTGTCGTCAATCCAAGCCTACTGGTCGAATATGAATGATTTTTGCCAGTTTCGAGTTGAGCAAATAATTTTAGTCATTAGGGTGAGGAGAATAAAATTTATTAATCATTAATATTATTATTAATCTATTGCCACATTTTTACATTTTTCTGATGTTTTTATTTTCAATAGTTCTTGTCGTAGATCTTAGTAAACCAGTTCTCTCCAAGTATAAAAAAATTAAAATTTCAAAAGGGTGGTTTTTGAAGCATTAGTACTCAAATCGCAAAATAGTGGCCCTCTGGTGGATTTCTGAAAAAACTACAAACGTTTGCGAAAATGAATTTTCAACCGGAAGAATTTCCTTTCAATTGCTGTAGAAATTTTTCACAATATTTTTCGCCAAAAAGCCGAAAGTAGCTCGAGTAACATTTTTCTACACATTAAGGGGGACTTTTTCTGCTAAAATTAATTATAATTTAACATTTTTTTACATCATTAGATAGGAAATTTCTTGCACTAAAATTATTATCCTGTAAATTTATCTGTAGCTGTGTAATCGTTTTTGTAAAAAAATGAAAAAACTTTTCCCATCTGGTAAGACGCGATGTTATCGGAATGTATCTCCTTTTCACATATTCATATCTATTTGATGCAGAACAACAGTGTTGCCCTGATATTAATTTTTTTATTTTTATTTATTTGAAATACATATTTGTATTTTAAGACTGAAGATCAATTAGGTGATATTTGCAAATACTTGAGTTTTAAAACAATTAAGTTGGGTCATAGAATCTATATTATCACTTGTTTCATAAACCTTATGACCAGCTTGGAGGAACTGGGCCGTAGATTGCTCAAATTAACTTTAGAAGTTGAAATTCGGTAGCTAAGTATGTCTGTCACAGCTGCAAGTATTACAAATGCATGCCTTTTGAGAATTATAAACTTTTAGCTCTTTGATACTCAAATTTGAAGTTTCGAAGAAGTAGGCAAATTTTTTAAAACATTTTTTGAAAATTTTCAACTTTGTTATACGACCAGTAGAATGCTAAACTTTGGTCTGTAGATTAAGTAGATGCCCAGGAGGTAACAGTTGAGGATCTTCAATGTTTACTTTTGAATATTATGTCTTGTTGTCTACAAATCTGGTTCACGGTTCAATTTTCTTTCCAAAATTTTTAATCCAATAGTAACGGTAGGCTTACTGACGTCAGAATAAAAGTTTCCTATGGGGTCTATGAATTTTTTTTTTGTTGGAAAATTTTCTACCGAACAGAACACATTCTTAGGCAATGTTTTAAATTTCCGATGTGAAATTCTGAATTGTTTGTCGATTCGGCTTCTATTTATTTTTATATGGAAAATTTTTTCGACATTCAATAATCCTACCGCCCTGTGTCTGTTTGACTGTTTCGTTTACATTTTTCATTGAATATTGGAAAACGTTTTTACCTTATTTTATGAAAATTTTCCTTAACGTGAGTAAGTATTGCGGTAAATTTTTTATTTTTAGAACAGAGAACATTTTCTATGGGTGACATTTTATCATCATCTCTCGTACTCTGAATTTTTCGATCGCCTTCCAGTTGACAAATATAATCGTCAATTTTTTTTACTTGACTTTTTCAGTCTCGTAGAATATTTTAGCCGACTTTATTTTGCCTTTATTATTCTTGGCTGTGAATTTTTCATACTAGGTTCATCTCGTTGTATACGGTACCGAAGAAATTTAAAATTTAAATTTATAAGAACTAAAAAGCAATTCTTTACTATCGATGTAGGTATCTTTATCTATACTTATTCTTCAGCTGTTTTACATTTTAAACCTTTGTAAAAGATACTACAACGCAACGTTGAAAATATGCCGGTATTTTTTTTTGCTTTTTCTATTTTTATTCCTATCCTGAGCTATTTTTCTATTGCTGTTTTATTTAAACGTATTTTTTCGTAACTTAATTTTTTTCCTTTTTTTATGCTATCCTTTACTATAGATATATTTTACGTTTGCAACTGATTTCCTCTTTATTTTTTCCCTTCATCGATTTCCTTTTCTCTTTTACGTGCCTATACGTTCCACTTTCCACGTTCATTTATCTGAATTGCTTTCCGTACGACGTTTGCGATAAATACGATGACCATAGGTACGTATGTATGTGTAGTACCTGTAGTAATTCCAAAGTCAAATAAAAAAACACGAGTTGTGTCGGAAATTTAAATTGTTTTTTCTTTTCGAAAATATTTTACGAATTTTTTCCTCGTAAAAGTAAAAGAGAAGGTAGATGTAGATATACCTACCTTTACATATGTGAGATACCGAGACCTACCTACAAAGTTTTTCCCCCTCGAAAATGTTTAATAATGGATGACATTCCGATAATATTTTTATTTTTGATTTTTTTATCAAATAGACAGTCACATAATCACATTCCCTTAGTCTGTATTTTACGAATGAACGAGTACTTGAACTCACAAAAAAAAAGGAAAAAAATAGAAAGAGATGTGATACACTGAACCCTTGTTAAATAAAGATAATCTTTTTAGATTTTTTTTTTTGTTTACTTTAGATTTAGAAATGTGCTTCAAATTTAACTTTTATACACAAAATGTTTCCTCTTAATGGTACTGTCCTTTATGCCATAAACATGGCAACTAAGATGAGACTTTTGTATGATGGTTTGGCTACCCTAATCATTACAGCGGTATGTATATGGAAATTTAATTTTTTTTGAAAAATATAGAAACTTCAAACTTAGGTCAAGGTATGACCTATCTATAATTTGAAATGTTACCAGTAAAAGAATCAAGATCTTAGATGATATGGTTCGTAAAATAACGAATTAATTTTTTGAAAATAGTATCGAAATTTCACATTTTCCCGAATTTTTGGCCTGATTTTCCATGTCATATTATCAATGAAAACTAGAATATTATAGATGTCGACCTGTGGCGATTAAGAGGAGGGATGGGGTCATCAAAATCTGTACTGGGATCCTAAATGATCATAACAACCATTTTTGGCTATGCCAGATATTTACATTTTTTTTATCCCCCTCCCCCTTCTCCTGCAAATAATTTGCTCAGTTCGATACCAACCAAAATCGATCAAATCTGGAGGGGCTTGGATTGACGATGAATTTAATATTCTGAAGTGGGGTTGACCTCGGGTCAAAATTCAATTATGCTAAAATTTGAGGAAGGAAGCGCCGAGGGGATGAAATCCCTAATAGATAGGTAATTCAAAGTTGCATAACATCTTTAAAAATCAGCCTCCTAGGTAAATTAAAAGGGAAGATATAAGGAGCTTTTCCCCTTATTGACCTTCACAGAGAGCTATTCTTCCCCTATTTCTGCTCCAAATTGAGGTAGGAGGTTGAAATTTGGTATATAGACTTAGTAGAGATCACAAATAGTCTTTTTCGTGGTTTCGACTTTTCAGGTGTTTTTTTTTGGGGCGGATTTTCTTATGTTTTCAGGTGGTTCCTCGCATAACTCCTCTTTAAATTGAGCTAAAAGTTGAAATTTGGTATGTAGATTTGGTATAGATCCTAGATGTGCCTTTTGGGCCTTCAAAAATCCCTATACTACGAATAAATGAAAGATTTTGTTTAATTTTATTAGATTTGCTTTGCGAAATGCTAGTACCTGTACGAAAATAGTTCGCACAAAAAGCAGTTGGATGGAACACTTGCAATAAATTAATTTAAAAAAAGAAGTAGTATAATTGTTGTGACGTATCTCCAATTTAGGGGAAGGATTGAAAATTTTTATGCAATAGTTTCCAATAAAAGAGCACAGGTTCCCGTTCGAGGACTCAAAATTGCAGCCAACGGTAGGGTCAGGGAAGCATCATGCATTTGCCCCCTGGAAAAATGTGTAACAAAACATTTTTAACTCACTCATAGAATTTTGGTCAATTCCCTTACTTTACTCGGGCATATTTCCACTTTATACCTGAACATTAAAATATGGAAAAACTACAGTTCTGACATCATGTCCCATTCACCATCCTGGGAAAATTTGTATCTCAATGAAAAATTTTCATTACATCATTTATTGCAGTTGAATATTTTTAGAATGAACAGCAAATTATAAAGGTACATTTTTTAATAATATTTGTGATTTTATGTCATCGTAATGAGGAACGGGTAATTGATTTTCATCTAGTTTACTGTCCTTCTGGAAAGTTTATTTGTACCTTCTGAAAAAATTCCTACCAGGACCTGTTCACGTTTTTGAGCAACCATCAGATAAACTAAACAAAATGCATCGCAATGCGTCGCTTTTTGAGCTTGATTTCTGTGAAATAAAGGAAATAAGCGAACTGCTAATTTATGAAATAAGAAAATTACATCTTTGTCATGTTTTTTCCTTGAATAGCGCAAGGGTTATAGGTAGATATTGGAGTGCATTGCTGAAACCTCCAAAAGGTGCATTTAAGACCTTACACTGAATCTACGTACCAAATTTCAACTCACTAATTCAATTTGGAGATAAGGTATAGGAAAATAAACCCAAAAAATCGCCTAAGAGCCACTTTTTTAAAGTTGTGATAGGGTGTAGCTTTTGATTCTCTATCAATTGGTTTGAAAATGAACAATATTTGAAATTTAAATCCTTCAGCATCACCTTTCCTAAATTCCACCACGACTGAATTTTGACCCGAGGTCATCCCCACTTCAGAATATCTTATCTGCCGCCAATTGAAGCCCATTGTCGAAATTTAACTGATTTTGGTCGATATCTAGCAGCCTAAATGATTTTCTGTTTCGATAAAAAAATAAATAAATAAATGAATATTTGTCGTGGGCAAAGTGGTCTGAATGGTCTTCTAGCACCTAAAAAACCACCCTCTATCGGTTTTCATTAGCAGTAATTATGACATTGAAAATCTGACTAAAGATGAATTGAAAACGTGAACGTTTTTTCACGAAGATTCAAGTTTTTATAATCCCTGAGGATGAAAAAATTTTCCAAAATTTCAAAAATGAACTTCAGCAGCTGAAAGTTTGGTTCCGTGGTTGTTTTTGACATACTGTCTCCATCTAGCTTGGTTTCGTAGATACCGCTGTTAGGCCAAAGTTTCAACCGCAGAATAAATTGATTTCAAATCTCAAAAAACTTCCATATAGATTTCATATAGAAAAAGAAGCAGAAGGGTTGAGGTTATAGCTCTTCAAGAACCACCGTAAAATGCGGCTCTGAGCCTTATGTTAAAATTCTAACGTACAAATTCTTCGAATTTAATAAAATCGAAGTATTTAATTCACAATATGTATCCCTGCAATTTTAACAATAGGCAAACTATCGTACACGAGTGGAACTTGAGTTGCATCATTGTTGTACGAAGGGAGTACAATTAAAATGGAATACCCTGTATTGATTTCAAATCTCAAAAAACTTCCATATAGAAAAAGGAGCTGGAGGGTTGAGGTTATAGCTCTTCAAGAACCACCGTAAAATGCGGCTCTAAGCCTTATGTTAAAATTCTAATGTACAAATTCTTCGAATTTAATAAAATCAAAGTATTACATTCACAATACATGTCCCTGCGATGTCAACGATTGGCAAACTATTGTATACGAATGCAACTTGAGTTGCCTCATTGTTGTATATGAAGGGAGTACAATTGAAATGGAACACCCAGTATATGTACTGGGATCTGAATATCCGAAAATTTATTTTTTTTGCCAATTAAATTTTTTACTATATTTTTTCAAACTAACCAAGCACAAATTTATCTACCTACGATCGAAAAATTTCAATTTAGATTTATTTCGTAGTTTATATTTTCGCCATTTTACGAACATTTTCAAAGCGAAGGTTTTTTCCCTTCCAACTTTATAACAGATTGACAAATGGTTTTTTTAGCGTTGTAATTTATTTGAAAAGCAAAGAAAATTGCTTTAAAATTTTTAATATTTTGTTTGAAAAATGTCTCGAGTTTTTCGTCATGTCCGCTGCGTCGGATACTATACCCGTCGGTATATCGGCTAAAAAATTAATATAAAGAAGAAAGATAGATAAGGAAAAGATTGAATTTATATTTTTCAAATTTTCAACTTGATGGTAGACGACGAAATGCGATATATTTAATCAAGGTAACAAGTTCTCAAGCTTCTTCTTGTTTTTTTTTTTTTTTTTTTTTTTTTACCAGTACTTCTTTCATTTTAACATTATATTTAATCAAGGTAACAAGTTCTCAAGCTTCTTCTTTTTTTTTTTTTTTTTTTTTTTGTTTTACCAGTACTTCTTTCATTTTAACATTATAATATCTGCTCAAGAGTTGGAAAAGTTAGAGTATGGTATGGCACTATGAGCATAAAATGTCGAGCGTTTTTCAAGTTTTTCTAATGATATGTCCGTATACTACTTCGTAATATCGTCTTATGTACTACTTACAAGTTGAACTGCAAATGCCAACTTTGAAATGCAGGTAGGTAATACCTACCATGAAGAGGTGTACTATGCTGTGCTGTACGTGTAGGTACAATAAAAAGTCGCGTACTGATGCAAAAACAAGCGACCTTTTTAAACTTCTTTAATCGTGTATCTTTATTCGTATACGCGAATATATGTATGTGAAAAATAACACATTCCAAAGAGTAGCTCCATCTGCTTTAATGGTTGAATTCGACTTACATATTTCTTTATAACTAGGTACCTTACTTACATGAAATTCATTTACATATTCTTTTCTATATAATACTTGGGTAACGTTGCGTTTGCGGAATAAGAAAAATAGCAGGGGTAAAAAAAATTGATTTTCATTTGCATTTTCGCCTTTAAAATGGATTTCTTTTTGTAATTGGAAAGCTTATAGAGTTTAAAAGGCGACACCGAGCGATGGTGCAAGTTTTTGTATGCGGCTGCGACTCGGCGACGTTGGCAAGTTGGCAGTGGTAGCTTTGGCATCGCGTCGGCATTATGGCAGATTCAATTTCGTGAAACGTTTTTAGCCTTCTCTCTTTTTAAACCTTTTCGTCACTTTGTGGTTATGTAAATGAGATTGCCGAACCAATCGACAGTTGTATTATGAAAGCTTGCCGATTCTCGAGTTAAAAGTCATTTATCAATTGAAGAAAATAAAATTTACCTTTAGTTTCGCTTCACGGCTTCGCGCGGCTACAATGGCGAAAAATTATACGACGAGTAATTCTAGCCATTTTTTTTTTTTTTTTTTTTTTTTCTAACGTTCGTATTCCTCGTGTTTTTTTCCAAGACCTTGAAATTAAAAAGATGGTATAAAAGCATTTTATAATGTTATAAAGTTTCGTTTTTTTTTTTTTTTCTTAGAAAAGAAATTGCTAGGTATAAGGATACGGTATGAAATTTCATTTTACTCTTTTTCTTCTTCTTCTTCATTTTGGGAGAAGGTTTCGTGCAACAATTTATATGGAAACATGATATAACGAAGTAACTTACTGCGTACAACAATGTACATTAGTTTAAGCGTTTTATAACGAACGTTGCTGTATTTTTGACCTGTAAACTTTTTCATTGATAAAAATCTAAGCTCAAGTGGTACCAGCGGAACAAAGACGAAAAGAATAGAATGGAATATTTTTATATATATAGGTGACTCGGCGTATTTTTTTTTGTGCAATTAAAAACTTTGTATTTCGGTTCGTTTAACCATTATTATAATTAAGATTTGATATCGCGTTCGCATATCGAAGTTTGTACGATTATTATTTAGTTTATAGAAATGAAGAATAAATCGAACCGTTTGCAGAGTAGGATGAGAGAGAGAGAGA
This sequence comes from Ferrisia virgata, assembly GCA_900060175.1. Lineage (NCBI taxonomy): Eukaryota > Metazoa > Arthropoda > Insecta > Hemiptera > Pseudococcidae > Ferrisia > Ferrisia virgata. Next base: position 20,414 of record FIZR01010967.1, read on the forward strand.
CAGAGAGTACACGATTAAGCTAGTGGAAAATTTCGCCACTCGGATGTCAGATAAATTTACATTTGGTCGGAACGGAGATTGATTTAAGCGTCATTTTCGTTTAGTTCGAATTCGAAACTATACGAGTATTTATAGCGAGAATTAAATTACCCGCTAGAATATATCCTACATACATTTACAGAGGTGTATGTACTTATGAAAAAAAGCACACCGAGTACTGAATAGACTGGACGAGTAGAGAAGGGATACATGCATTTGTGACAAAGGATACTACATCTATTCTACGAATATGTATTCAGGAATAAAACATCGATTGGCATTTTGATTTACAAGAAACGATATTGATTTTGTATAAGCGAATTGATTTTTTTATTTTCATACGTCCAAGTAGCTGTATTGTATTTTTCTTTCCTATATACACTGGTTGCCATATTTTTATCTATTGAAAATTCTATAGCCTATTTACGCGCCATGTATTCGTTGGTAGTAGTAATAACGTGTGCATATAATTTTACGCACGTCTGCGAGAGCGATGCGACGTATTAGCGTTATTTTATTAAGTTACCTATATTTTTAGTTGTTGTTTTTTCTTTTTAAAGCAAATAACATTTTGCTGATTTGTTGTTTTAGTTCCTCCATCATTGTTCCACTTCAGTTCAGAACCATCTAATGGAATTGATGCTTGTAATCCGTACATTACAGGAGGTATTATCGCTCCACCGCCTCCAGCATTACCACCTCCGCCATTACCACCGCCACCACCTCCGCCTCCGACGTCACCGGTCATGTCGTCAATGGAACTGGTGCCTTCTACCGTATCTACCAATAATAATGATACTTTGAGTAGTATTACCGTTACGAGCATAGAAAAGTAATTAACTTGAAATATTACCTATATTTTTATGGTCTCAGATAAGATACTTGGGTTATAGTAGGCCTGCATTTTGTACATAAGTCTACTCCCAAGATACAGATTACCGGGTATTTTATTTTGGGCTATTTCTAATGAAAAATAAAACCAAAAGCTTCGCGTCGCGATGCTTTCGGAGTTGGGTTTTCTTGTTGTCCACGTACCTAATTCGTCGTACACGTTTTGAATACATCATATCGATAATTTAGAGTGGTACACTTTTTGATTCCTGCACTTCCTCCTGCGATAATAAATTTCCATTGTTTGAATATAAATTTGGAAAGAAGCGTAGGTACACTTTTAAATGGATAGCCGACCTTTAATCTCTTCGTCAATGTCGTGAAAAAATCGACGGTGAAAAAAGATTACCAATATTTATCAGTAAAATCGAAAAAAAATTCCCTTCACGGGGCTGTAAGAGGGGTTTATTTGGATAGAAATGGTTGAGAGCCCCAAAAAGCACAGCCTGCATATCTCCTCGACCTGTTTACAAAGTTTCAAGACGCTAGTTCAATTAGGGCGAGCAATTAATCGAAAACGTTGGAAAAAATGGTTTATTTGGACCTGTAATGGGATGGGTTAGGGATGGCGAGACGAGACCCACCCTGGGGATTACTGTCAACTACCTAGCAAGTTTCAACCATTTAGGTGAATTAGTACGACCAGTACAGACCAGCAATTGTCCAAATATTTGTAAAATGGTCCAAATGGACCGATTTCTGGAGCTGTAATCGACGTAGGTAGCTCATTTTTGGATATGTACAGCTCTTTTGATTCACTATCGATTGGCAGTGAAACTTTTTCACTTTTTGATTTTTCATCCCCTCTTACGCCCATCCCCCAAAATGGACTTCCGCCAATTTGGACCATGGACCGTTCAAACTTTAATAGAAAAATACAGTCGGCGAATTTTGGCGAAATTTTAAATTTCAGCAATTTTGATCGGTATGGGGCGGAGTAATTAATTTTTTTCCTCGGAAGAACTAGATAAAATAAAAATGACAAAAAAAAAAACATATCAGGTCGGACGATTTTAATGGTCAGCTTTTTCTAAACATCGCAGTCGTTGCTTTTTGAGCCTGATTTTCCGAAATTGAAGAAGACAAGGGAATTATCCATTCGTGGAATAACTGAAATATACGCCCTGAAATGTTTTTTTCTTTTAAAACTCCGAAATGGTGCAATCTGCGTACCAAATTTCAACTGTTTAGTTAAATTAGGAGGGGAGATATGCGTGGCCAGCCTGGAGCAAACTCTAAAAATAAAAATAACCGACAAAAAAACTTGTTTTTTTGAATCTGTGAGGGAGGTGTGAAAGACTGTAAAATCGAGACCCTCAAAAGGTACATCAAAATAAACATGCCAAATTTCAACCTTCGAGCTCAATTTTGAGGAGAAATATGCGTTAACAAACTCAAAAAATAAGAAACCCGACAAAAAACCCCTCTCTCAGAGCTGTGAGGAGGC